>VDFB02106473.1:0-18005 GCA_007258455.2 Sequoia sempervirens | reverse complement strand
GCTTCGTCTAGGTCTGGCCCCCTTTAGTTTTATCATTTTATTTCCTTCGTTTAATTTTATTCTCCTAAGTCTTGGATGGTCTCATGCTCCCTCATTTAAGTGACAACTTATGTCATTATTTGTCATTGGCCTAGTGGTGTCCCCTTATTCCTTTAATAAATGATTTTATTTTGTAGAGGGACAAGTTTGCATGACCGTTGATTAATCATCATTTGATCTCAGTCGTTCCCCACCATCCCACAATGACCCCACCACACTGTCTTGGTTGATCGCGATATCAAGGGTAAGCACCACGTGTCTCATCTGGTGATGCCGAAGGGATGATAAAATACTTTGATGCATCTATTTGATTTTAATACATTGTGCAGCGGGTTACTAAAGTTTTTATGAGATGCACATGCTTCAAATCAATGCAAATGTTATAATCTCGGTAGGAAAGGTGCTCGATGGTTAAAGGAAAAGCTGGTGACTGTGTTGGATGAACTAGATTGCTGATGGTTGAAGATCCACGGTTGCCCGCCATCGCGTGATTAGAAGTTGTGAGGTTTTTATCAATTGCGATATCGCGAGCGAGCTCCACGTGGATTTTGTTGGCAATGCATGGTATGGTGGGCCCCTTGTTGCCACGATGGAGATTATGTCTATTTGATTTGAAGGCAGTTGTTTGATGATCTAACCAAGGTGAAAGATCAATGACCAATATTTGAATCTGCATCGAATGTGATTGGAGTCATTTGTGTAGCGCGCGAGTAAGCTTTAATGGTGGACATGACATCTACTGCCAGGGTTTGATCAAAATAAAGAAATTTTTATTCTACTTTTGGTATCATAAAGCATTCAAAACATCTTTGTGAAGTAGTTGCGGAGCCAAGGATGAAGTTACAAATTGTTACAACAAGAATTTGATTTTCTACAAGCGCAAAGTCGTGAGTTCATTTCTATATCTCTTGGTTATTCTGAATTTGAATTTGGGGGAAAATTGTTGTGTGCTTGTCATAGGGCTTTTCGATAGTTGTTTTAGGGCTATAAGTTAATTGAATTGTGGGAAATTGCAAGGTTTTGTTTTGTAATTTCATATTTTGTTAAGCCCTAGTTTGTTTAAAGTTTGAAATAACAAGGAAGCCCTAGTTTACTCAGGATGGCACCAAAAAAGCAACACTCTAGCCATATTGATTATTTAAGTAGAAACTTATATGATGATTTCCTGGATCAATTGCCCTTGTCGAAAAATGATAGGAAGAAGGGGTTGGTTTTGATGGGAGGAAAAACTCTAGGGGAGGGATTAGTATATAATTGTTCTAACATAGCTGATGCTAGGGTTCCTCTTACTGGTCTAGAGATGTTTAGATTATGGTTTGGACAGAGGAATTTTCCCCACCCCTTTTCTAATGGTTGGATGTATGATATGGGGAAGTTATTGGTACCGAATGTGTTCCCTAATATAGACTTGCTTAGGGTAGTGGTTGTAGGATATGACCTTGTCACATGGGTGATTTGAGATAATGATGGAAAGGTTCTGTTAAGCATCAACATGGAGGAATTCTAACAAGTTTTTGATCTGAGTGAGCCTAGTACATTCTTGGTTCCTATTGATCTTGAAGAGATGAAGCAGGAATATGGGAGGTCGAAATCACTTTTAAGAGCTAAGTTGCTCCCACCTCATTTGGCTAGGGCAGGAGGTTCAAAATTCCATATTAGCCCTAATGACCAAGAACATTTCAAACTGAATTTCTTTGCAAAGCATTTCTTGGCTACCTTTTACTCATTGTGCCAAATTTGGGGTTTTCACCCCAACACGGTGATGCCTATTGCTTACATGTTTATGGGGGTGCAAATACAACACCCTAATTTCTCAGTAATTTATGATTTTGCTTCTTTATTGGCTGAAAAGATACATGAAGGGCTGTCAAAGTTGTAGAAAAATGATACAAGCACTCCATTCTTCTGGTATTCCATGTTAATGTATATGTTCTTGTAGAAGAATGCTAAATTCTTCTCTGAGAAGATGGAGTTAAGGCAATGGATTGATGGAGAAAGATTGTTGGTGCAGGTATGGACTGTAGATTTATCATGTAATAGGGAAAACACCAGTTATGTGCATTTTGAAAAATGTTTTGCTTCTAGATTGAGAGCCAAGATGATGGTAAATGTACCCAGGATTCCTGAGGAGTTGCATGATTTCCTCAGACCAAAGGGGAGGAAGCCAAAATTGAAGGTTTTCCATAACTGGGGTGATATCATTCCATACCTAGTCAACATTGTCTTGAGGGTGTATGGTTTTTAGGGGACCCCTCATATATTGCCATATAATGTGCCACCAAGAGTGGGGTTTGCAGAAGTGATGTGGCAGATTGGTTGTATCCATGAGGACAACCTTACTGGGAAAGGTAAAGAAACATTCTTCCCGAATTACACTGTGGTGTCAAAAAAAAAAATTTCAAAGGGAGGCTAGATACATTTTGGGGAATTTTTTGAGGAATACCATTTGAGGTGTGGCCCCAAGTGACAACATGCTCTTGAGGGCTTCTTTGCTCTTTTCAGAAAAAAGGATAAAAGGTGGTATGTTTGTGTATGAGTTCAACTTCCCTGAAGACTTGATTAGAAATGAATTTGACCTAAATAGGCAAGAGTTGAACAAGGAGAAGTGGGTAGCTTATGACAAGCTATTGGCTATTGTGCACAAAATGGATCCAAAGTATGATCCATTGATGGAGTTCAATCCATATCATAAGAAAATTGACTTCTTGATGGGAAACTTCAAAGAAATCATGGGCACCTTGATGACCAAAAAAATAAACTTGGAGTCAAATTTGGGCATATAGGAGCAAGATGCCAGGCCAATTGAAGTGAGGCCAACTTACCAACCTATAGAAAGATGGCATATTTACAAAAGGAAGAGAAATGATAGTAGTGATGAAGAAGAAGAGGATAGAAAGGGAAAGAAAATAATGAAATTGCCTACACAAAAAGGTCCAAAGTTCAAAATGCCTGGAGCAATTAAGATTATTGACTTGGATGCATCACCTGAAAATAGTCCCTCACCACCACCATCAGAGCCAAGCCCTAAAAGGAAAAGAATTGAACAATCACAAGAGGATTTGGTGGATGATATTGTTGTCACTAACCAAGACATGTAGATGGGTATGCCTTCCCTCCTAGGCTGGCTGAATTGGTTCTCTTTGATTTGGATATGAAAGGAAAATGTGTACAAGATGCAAGAATGGAGGCATGTAAAGAGTTTCTAGATGACAATGCATTTGTAGAAACTCCAGTTTTCTTGCAACTAGTATGGAGAATGAAATTGGAAGAATATCAAGATAAATGCAAGAGGAGAAGAGAATTGAGACCTGATAGGTCAGATCAGGAGAATGATGATGAAGTGAAAGCTGAACTAATGGAAGAGTTCAAGAACATCACTCCTGAGGAGGGGAGAAAATTAGTAAATCAAGCTGGTGTCTTGATTTTACCTGAATGGGACATTGCAGATGCTGTAGCTTTCAATGCTATTCTAAAGTCCAAGCACCCCTTACAAGACTTTGAAGAAGAGGTCAAGGAAGCATTGCAAGATTTTTCCTTCAGTGAAGAGTATGAAACTTTAGCAATTTGGGCTTTGGCCCCTCAAGGGAGAAAGCCGAATGTTACTAATATTAACCCAAATCTAAGAGGGGGGTTGATAATAAAGAGAGCTTCAGAGACCTCAACCACAGAGGCTACTAATTTGACTATAAATGTGGCCAAGCTGGCCCAAAAGACTGTTGAAAGAGAGGAGGCTGAAAAGAAAACCTTAATGGAGAAGTACAATCCCATAATTGAGGAATATAGCAAGATGCAACAAAGGAATGTTGAGCTGCAGACTGAGGTGGACAGGTTAAAGAACAAGTAGATTGGGGAGACATCAAGTGCTCCAGGGATTAGAACATTACCTTGCACATCAAGGTTAGTGCCTCCTGCTTCTCCTATTATGTCTACACCAGGGTCTCCCAATCAAACTCCTTCCCTTAGCCCTACTTTAGAGCTAACTGATGAAGAAATGGAATACTTTTTTGATCCTTTGAAGAAGCAACTAATGCATAAGATTTCAGAGTTACAAGCATCCTTGAAGGTGAGTGAGGAGGGAATATTCTTAAAGCAAAGGGAGGTTGTAAATGTTGTATTGAGATATTTAAATGAGAAAGTTGATGAAAAATTATCATCTATACATTATTTATATTCTTTATTATTAAGTGCAATAAATAATATTGATAGGGATCAGGAGGTTGTAGTACCATTAATTAAAAGATGGATCCCTAGGGCCAATGATCTTGACATCATGTATAAAGCTTCAAGGTTTGATGTAAATAATAGGACCAAATCATTAAGGCCTACTTAGGTATTAGTTAAGTCATTACAAGGTTTTTAGACCTTACCAGATGACTTGAGTAGGAATATCAGAGAATTGGTGAAGAACTTTGATGATTGGAGGGACACATTGCTACCTGACATAATTGATGAGCAGGGAAATATCAGGTCACTCCAACAATGGCAGGATTGGGAAAATGAAGTATCAATTGCCAAATTAGATTAATTTTTGAGGACTTGGATTATGATTTATTGGTGAGCTATATGGATAAAATTATTAGCACTAGTTCATTCTTTGAATCTTTTGAAAGAGAAGTGAATTAGGTGGCAGTTAAGTATACACCTTATAGTGACAAGGTAAATGAGGTAATCAATTTTAATTGGCCAATTGATGAGGAATACTAGAAATGGGTAAACGTATATAACTAAGGATGAGTAAAAAGGAGTAGCCTATTAATGGTTGACAAGTCAGCTGTTGTAGTTACAACAAATTACAATTTTGTTTTTGGTGGCAGTCTTGGCGTGGAATTCTTGAAGCTTTGTTGCTGCATCAATCATTCTTAGCAGGCACGATGAACAAGAGGATTCTCTAGGAAAATGTTGTTGTAACAAATTTTGGAATGTCACAAAGTGGTCCAATTGGCTGGTGATGCACTGGCCCAATGCTTTTTTGCTCCTTCATTTCTATAAGAAGGATTTCAAGGGCAGAAGTACGGGTTAGCAAGTTAGATATTTTTTGGTCGAGTCTAGGTAGAGTTGTAGAGAAAATTGTGAAGTTTGATGGTTTTAGGGAAAATACAATTTAGGTTTTGAGTCATTCTATAGTAGGTTTTGAATTCATGGGGATTTGATGTTTCATGACAGTACTGGCATTTGAATTGAAATGATTAATTCAAACTCATGTCTCTCCATTGTACATGCATATCTAAATTTTGAATAAGATAATCAAGGGTTGTCTCGTTTATCTCATTGTTGTGGTGTGTATGATTTATGTTTTGGCTTTAATTCAAGGAATTAATTAAAATTCTTGAATGGGATTGTAGGTGGATATGTTATGTATAAGGATTTGATAAGTAGTACTGGGTTAGAATACATGTTTATGAAATTGTAAAGCAATATTCTCAAGGATCTTATATGTTATGTGTTAAATCTGTCATAAACCCTTAGATGTTTATGAATTTTGACTCCCTCAATGGATATATTGAACTGATCTAAGTTGTATTAATTTGTATGGTTCATTATTTTGTTTGTCTTTACCTAGCACTTGCTATAAATTGCAAATCAACGACTATTTTACACTGTGGAATGTGTTGTAGTTATCTCATGCTCCAAATAGTTGATATTACTGATGAACAACCAATTCTACTCAGTATTATCCTATTATGTTGAACTATTAAATGAGATTATCTGTTGTTGTTAATGTTGTTTACGATAATGGTGCAGAGGTTGTAAACGCATTAAGGGATAACCCTCTCAGGTCTTGCAGATCCCAAAGTGTAGGAGGTCTTTAAAATCCTCATCAGTTGGTCCATAAGTGAACCTTAACCATAAGTGACCCTTGATCCTAATTAAGTCATAACCCTAACCATACTACAATTGAACCCTAATGCTAAGTGAACCTTAACTGTAATCCTAACATTAAACCTAATTCTAACCTAATGCTAATTTAACCCTAACCCTACAACTAACATAAAATATTTATTTTGTAACCCTAATTGAAGCCAAACTCTAATCATAATTACACTCTAACCCTAATCCTTATCCTACTTGAACCCTTAACCATAATTGAACCCAAACCGTAATCCTAATTACACTCTAACTCTAACATAAATTAAACCCTAACTGTTATCATATCACTAATTAAAACTTAACCATTATCATATCAGTAATTAAACCCTAACCCTAATTTTAATTGTAATACTAATTGAACCCTAACCCTAACCCTTATTAAAACCTAACCCTACTTGAACCCTTACCCTAGCCTAAAATTAATCCTAGCCCTATCCCTAATTGTTCCTAAAATTAATTGAACCCTAACCTTAGTTGAGTCCTAACCCTAACCCCAACCTTAATCCTAACCTTTTCCCAAAGCTTTATCCTATAACCCTAACCTAATCTTAACCCTAGTTTAACCCTAATCCTAATTGAATATAAACCCTAATCTTAATGCTAATTAAATCCTAACTTGAATATTAACCCTTACCGTAATTGTAACCCTAACTCTAATCCTAGTTGTATTCTAACCCCAACCCTTACCTTGATCCCAAACTTTATCCTAAAACCCTAACCCTAATTTTAAACATCAATTGAATCCTAACCTAACCATAGTTGAATCTTAACTGTAATAATTCCCTAACCCTAATACTAATTAATCTCCAAGCCTAACCCTAATATTAACTTGTAGCTCCTAATCAAAACCCTAATTGAACCATAATCCTAACCATAACCCTAATGTTGAACCATAATCAAAACCCTAACCCTAAATCCCAAGTTGAACTATTTCCCTAACCTAACATTAACCCTAACCCTAACCCTAATTGTATTGAACCCTAATTGAATCATAACCTAACCCTACTTGAATTCTAACCCTAACCCCAACCCCAACCCTAAAATTTACCCCATGTTTTATCCTATAATGCTAACACTAACCACAACCCTAATTGAACCCTATCCTAACCCTGACCATAATTGAACTATAACCCTAATTAAACCCAAACCATAACTCAAACCCTAATCCTAATTCTAACCCTAATGTTGACCCCAAGATTCATTTTGAAACCCTAACCCTAACCCCAACTTTCACCCTAATGTTGACTCCAAGATTTATCTTAGAGCCCTAATTGAATCCTAACTCTAATTGAACCCTAACCCTAATTAAATTTTAATCCTAAACTTAAACCTAACCCTAATTGAATTCTAACCCAAAAGCTTATCTTAATTATAACCCTAACCCTAATTATAACCCTAATTCTAATTCTAACCCTATCTATAATTCAAACTCTATTCATAATTATAATTTTAATACTAACCCTAATTCTAATGGTGACCCTAATTCTAATTGTAATACTAATTGAATCCTAAACCTTATTAAAACCTAGCGCTAATTTAACCCTTACCCTAGTTTGAAATTAATCGTAGCCTTAACCCTAATTGAATTCTAACCCTCACCCTAGTTGAGTCCTAATCCCCCAACCCTAATCCTAACCTTTATCCAAAGCTTTATCCTATAATTCTAACCTTAACCCTAATTGAACCCTTTTGAACCCTAACACTAATTGAATCCTAATCTTAATTGAACCCCAACCCCAATGGAAATCCTAATTGAACCCTAACCCTAATTGAACATCAATTGAATCCTAATCCTAACCATAGTCGAATCTTAACTGTAATCAAACCCTAAGACTAATTAATCTCCAACCCTAACCCTTTTTCTAACTCTAACCCTAATATTAATTTTAAAACTTTTTTTCATGTGTAATAATAAACTAATTATAGTTTCTTTGTATTTAATTTTATAATTTTAAATTGATTTTATATTTGCATTTATTATGAAAATCCTATCTTATTTTAATATTTTTGTACAATAAAACCTTTAGTAAAAGCTTAAACTAATAATATTGAATATTCTTTATGTCTTAAATAAGGTAATTAAGAAACAAATTTTTATGTGTAATAGTGAATTTAGGATATTCCTTTTTTATTTTATTTTCTTTTTCTGATTTTAAATAAATTAATTTAAAACTTAAAAAATTATAATTATTTTTCATTCCTTAACAATTTTATTTCTACTCTATTATTTAGAAATTATTTTATTTCTATTTTATTATTTCTTTTTAAATTTTAAGTATATTATTTTAGAAACTTACTTTTTATGTGAAGTAATTTAACATATTATTTTTATATATTACTTTTATAAATAATTATTATTATATAAAAAATATCAAGAGATATCTTGTTTTTTCAAACAAGATAATAATTTAGAACAATCAAAATATTTTTTTCATTTAAAATGATTTTTAATTTAAAATCATCCCTCTTCTTTGAATATTGGTAGCTCACTCGGCTACGATATCGCAATTGATAAAGACCTCACAACTTCTGATCACGCGATGGCGGGCAACCGTGGATCTCAACCATCGGTAATACTGTTCTTCAACACAATCACTAGCTTTGACATTAACCATCAAGCATTTTTCCTATCAATATTATAATATCTCCGTTGATTTGAAACACGTGCATCTCATAAATGTTTTAGTAACCTGCTACATAATGTATTAAAACCAGATAAATATATCAAAGTATTTCTATCATCTCTTCAGCTTCATTAAATGAGACACGTGGCGCTCACCAGTGATATCATGATCAACCAAAATAGTGTGGTGGGGTCATCACGGGATGCCGGGGAATGACTGAGATCAAATGATAATTGATCTACGGTCACACAAACTTGTCCCTTTGCAAAATATAAAAAAATTATTAAAAGAACAAGGGGACATCACTAGGCTGATGATAAACAATGACATAAGTTGTTTTTAAAACGAGGGAGCACGAGACCATCCAAGACATAGGAAATAATAAAGTCAGGTGAAGGAAATAAAATGATAAATCAAAAGGGGCCCAACCTAGATGAAGCGATGGGGCTTAAGTTGTTTTAAAACCCTCCCTAAAAAGTAACAGCTCAAAAGATCCCACCCAAGGAATAAGATAAACACTAGGGTTTTACATGAAGACAAAGGTAAAACCCCAACCTTAGGCTTTTCCCAAACACCATAGATGACGAGAGACACAAGGCAAGATAAAAATGGAACACAAATAGCAAAATTTTGAAGTTCCATCACAAGGAAAGGTCTCCTCCCTTCTTGGTAGTGATAACCTTTTCCACACACAACCCTTAAAAATTATGAATAGAGGAATATAATCTTTGAAGAACTCAAAGTTGATTCTCTCCTACCTGATGATTTTAGTCATTTTATCCTTACAAACATTTATATTGATTACTAGAGGCACATAGACCAAATCTTCATAATAGAATAATTTGATCATACTTTTCCAATGATGGCATTATGAGAAAACCTTAGGTTAAATGAATAATTTATAGCTAAGTTCTTTAAATTATGTCCAACTGTTTAAGAGAAGACCACTGCTATGTGTACCTGGATACCATGGAGAAAGGCTCTTTGGGATCTTTCATCAATCATCCTATCTTAAAACATACCAAAAGTCTCCTAGCAATTAGACATAGGAAGATTTAAGATGACTTAAATTTTTTTATTTCCAGAGCATAAACTTATGATGACTTAACCAGGCCTAGTACACACTCCCTCCCCGTTAACCACTTAGACATATGGAAATTAAATGTAAATTTGCTGCTATTTTTAGTCATGTAGGTGTCCAATAAACCACTTGGTGGTGTTTCCCTTCAAGTTTATTTACTTGAATGAAGAGAAAAAGTCCTTTGATTACAATTAGAGAATACATTTGAGGCCTTGGTTGTGTAACTGGTGGACCATAGTCACATTTAACACTTGTTACAAAGTTTGGGAGTTAAAACGTTAAGTAGATTTGATTTGTGATGGACACATTTGGACGGTAGTAACAATAACTTGCAATCTATCAAGACTTGATTACCTTATAACCTGTGAAATTCTAGCGATGAAATGATAGATTAATCATAATTTCACGTTGGGATCACATCATAATGAAAAAAAATTATCCAACATCCTTATGAGTGTAGGTACCACCAAATAGGTATTTGTTAGATCTGTCTTCCTCTAGTGAGGGAAATTCAGGAAGAGAAGAGGAAAGCGAGACATATAGTATGTCTAAAAGAGGGAGATCAACTAGAGGTCAAAAGTTTAGAAGGAAAATTTGTAAATGCATAGAGATTTTTCTTGCTGAAGGGGGGTCATGTTCTTATGATGATGAGAGCATAGGCAATGTCGAGGTTCCCTTGAGGTACACACATCTATGGAAATAATGGGTACCCAAGTAACTTCCTCTCCCTTTCACCCTCTCTCTCTCTCTCATTCTTCCCCTCTCCCTTCTCCCTCCTAATTCTCTCTATCTCTCTCTCTCTCTCTCTCTCAAGTCTCTCCCTCCTACCCCCTCTACCTCTCTCAAGTCTCTCTATCTCTCTCACTCACTCCTATGTCTCTCCACTCTACCCTTATCCCTCTACCCTTAACCCTTAAATCCTTAAATCCTTAAACCCTCTATCCTCTATCTCTCTTCCACTCCCTCTCTCTCTCTGGGTGTCCCTCCTACCCCCTCTCCCTCTCTCAGGTCTCTCTTTTTCACTCACTCCCTCTATCTCTCTCCCCTCTACCATTAACCCTAAACCATACACCCTTAACCATTAAACCCTCTACCCTCTATCTATACCCCACTCCCTCCCTCCCTCCCACTCTCTCTCAAGTCTCACCCTCCTACCCCCTCTCCCTCTCTCAAGTCTCTCTCTCTCTCACATCTCTCTCCCCTCTACCCTTTTAACCATCTACCCTGAACCCTTAACCCTCTATCTCTCTCCCACTCCCTCCCTCTCTCATTGAATCTCTCTACCCATAACCCTAAACCCTAAACTCTCAACCTTTAAACCCCAAACCATTATACCCTCTACCCTCTACCCTCTACCCTCTCTCTCTCTCAAGACTCTCCCTCCTACCCCTTCTCCCCCTCTCAGGTCTCTCTCTCTCTCACTCACTCTCTCTATCTCTCTACCCTCTACCCTTAACCCTAAAACTTAAACCCTTAACCCTTAAAATCTAAACCCTTAAATCCTCTACCCTCTATCTCTCTCCCACTCCCTCCCTCTCTATCAAGTCTCGCCCTCCTTCCTCTCCTTCTCTCAGGTCTCTCTCTCTCTTACTCACTCCTATCTTTGTCCCCTCTACCCTTAAACCTCTACCTTCTACCCTCTACTCTCTATCTCTCTCCCACTCCCTCGCTCTCTCTCTCATTGAATCCCTCTATCTCTCTCCCCTCTACCCATAACCATAAATAGCAAACCCTTCCAACCCTTAAACCCTCTACCCTCACCCTCTGCCTCTCTCCAAGTCTCTCTCTCTCAGTCACTCTTATCTCCCTCCCCTCTACCCTTAATGCTCTACTATTTATCTCTCTCCCACTCCCTCGCTCTCTCTCTCACTGAATCCCTCTATCTCTCTCCCCTCTACCCATAACCCTAAACCATTAACCCTTAAACCCCAAACCCTTAAACCCTCTACCATCTCTCTCTCTCTCTCAAGTATCCTCCTCTACCACACTCTCCCTCTCAGGTCTCTCTCTCTCTCTCTCACTCCCTCTATCTCTCTCCCCTCTACCCTAAACCCTAAACCCTTAACCCTTAAACTCTAAACCCTTAAACCCTCTACCCTCTACATTTAACCCTCTACCCCTTATATCTCTCCCACTCCCTCCCTCTTTCCCTCTCTCTCTCAGGTCTCACCCTCCTACCCCCTCTCCCTCTCTCAGGTCTCTCTCTCTCTCACACACACTCTTATCTCCCTCCCCTCTAGCCTTAACCCTATACCTTCTACCCTCTACCCTTAAACCTTTAGACTCTCTATCTCTCTCCCACTCTCTCCCTCTCTCTCTCACTGAATCCCTCTATCTCTCTCCCCTCTACCCATAAACCTAAACCCTTAACCCTTAAACACCAAACCCTTAAACCCTCTACCCTCTACCCTCTCTCTCTCTCAAGTCTCTCCCTCTTACCCCTTCTCCCTCTCTCAGGTCTCTCTCTCTCTCTCACTCCCTCTATGTCTCTCCCCTCTACCCTTAAACCCTAAACCATAAACCCTTAACTCTTAAACCCTAAACCCTTAAACCCTCTACCCTCTACCCTTAACCCTGTCTCCCTCTATCTCTCTCCCACTCCCTCCCTCTCTCTCTATCAAGTCTCTCCCTCCTAGCACCACTCCCTCTTAGGTATCTCTCTCTCTCACTCACTTACTCACTCTGTGTAAAGTCTCCATCCTACCCCCTCTCCATCTCTTAGGTATCTCACTCACTCCTCCCTCATCTCGTCCCTCTACCCTTAACTAAAACCTTAACCCTTAAACCTTAAACCCTTAAACCATCTACCCTCTGCCTTAACCCCTCCCTCTATCTCTCTCTTCCCACTCCCTCCTCTCTATCTCTCTCAAGTCTCTCCATCCTACCTCTCCCTCTCTTAGGTCTCCCACTCTCATTCACTCCTCCCTCATCTCTCCCCTTGGCCTAAAACCTAAACCCTTAAACCCTCTACCCTCTACCCTTAACTCTCCCTTCCTTTATCTCTCTCTCTCTCTCAAGTCTCTCCCTCCTAGCACCACTCCCTCTCTTAGGTCTCTCTCTCTCACACTCACTCACTCTATCTCAAGTCTCTCCCTCCTACCCCTTCTCCTTCTCTTAGTTCTTTCTCTCACTCACTCACTCCCTCTATCTCTCTTCCCTCCACCCTTAACCCCTAAACCATTAAACCATCTACCCTCTACCCTTAACCCTCCCTTCCTCTACCTCTCTCCCACTCCCTCCCTTTCTTTCTCTCTCAAGTATCTTAAATATCCTACCCCCTCTCCCTCTCTTAGGTCTCTCTCTCCCCTTAACCCTTCAGCTTCCAGCTTATCTCTCTCCACTCATCCCTCTCTCTCTCTCTCTCAAATTATCCTCCCTCCCTACCCCCTCATCCCTAAACCCTCAGCCATAAACCATTAAACCCTAAACCCTTAAACTGTCTATCCTCTACCCTCAACACTCTTCCCCTCTCCCTTCCCCCTCCTAATTCTCTCTCTCTCTCTACCTCTCCCCTTCTTCCCATCTTCCCCTCTCCCTTCCCCCTCCTAATTCTTTCTCTATATATATCTCTCTCTCTCCCTTTCCCCCCCTCTCTCTCTCATTTTCCCTCTCCCTTTCCCCCTCCTTCCTCTCTCTCTTCTCCTTCCCTGTCCTAATTCTCTCTCTCCCCCTCTCTTTGTCTCTCACTCTCTCCTGCTCTCTCTCTCTCTTGCTCCCTTTCCCTCCCTCTCCCTCTCTCCCTTTCCTTCTCTCTCCCTCTCTCCCTCTCTCTCTTTCCCACCCTCCACCTCCCAATTACTCTTGGGTATATGTGTGGAAAAATCGGATATCCTATTTAGATCGAATATCCGATTTATAGCACCAAAATATTACATTTTAAAATGTTTTTCAAATTAGATATTAGACATGAATTGGATATCCGAAAAAAATCGGATATCCGATTTCTAGTACTTTGTGTTGGGCATTGCTATGGAGCAATGTATTGACACCCAACCCAAAAAAAAAGTCAACTCAGGATTTTCACATTTTTTGGCGAGTTCAAAACGCTAATTTTTTCATGTTGCCACTTTTTGGCCCATCATGATCCTACACATACCCAGGTCTAAATCAGGTAGATGTTATTGCTAAGGTGGATCACTCCTTTTTGCAAAGGCCATACACTTATGATTGGGTCAAGTGTTCTTTTCTTTAGAAAATTTCTATTTCCTTTTTGATAGTTTAATTATGATTTGATTAGATGGGTTATGAAGCACTTATTTCAAAAAAATATCTTTATGAAAGTAGTATATTGGCATGAAGTTAAATATGATTTGTATTCCAATGTAAAAACTACAAAGAATGGAAACAATTCTTTCAACACATAAACTATTATGTAGTAGTCAATTTAAATGAAAAAGCTTACTCTATATTAGTTAGGATACACAACTAAGAAAATGATCTAAAGTGAATTATTTATCCTAGAGGAACTAAGTATATAGTATACAAAGAAAACCAAAAAACCCACAACTACCCCTATTTTGAAGGAGTTTAGTTTTCTCCCCTTACTGATCTAGCTAATATTGTCTAATTATTTTAAAGAGATGAAGGGTCATAAAACAACTTTATTCAACCCAGTAAATAGCTTGGTTAATGAAACTTGAAAAAAGCAACAAAAAAATTGCTACATTTGGAATTTCATGTTGAATGAAGAGTGGTGACAATAATCTACTTATAGTTTAATAAAACACTATTTTTATAAGAAGGCTTGACATTAGAAAGATAAGTGTTACTTATAGTTTAATAAAACACTATTATAGCTTTACCAACATAAACTATTGTATGCTTGCATGGCTTCTTAGTTAATACAAGGGGAGATAGAGATAGATGGGGAGAGAAAGAGAGAGAGATAAAGATATATGGGAAGAGAAAGAGAGATGGAGATATATGGGAAGAGAAAGGAAGAGAGGTGGAGATAGAGAGTTGATGAATAGGGGGGATAGGGAGGGAGAGATGGTGAAAGATAGAGAGGGGGAGATAGAGAGGGGGAGGGAGAGAAAGGGATATAGATAGAAAGAGATAGAGAGAGGAGTGAGAGGGAGATAAAAAGAGAAATAGAGATAGAGATATAGAGGAGGAGAGATGGAGGGAGAGATGGAGTGAATGAGAGAGAAAGGGGGGAGAGGGAGAGATAGCTCAATAGATAGAAGGGGGAAGAGGGAGTGACATAGATAGTGGGAGATATAGAGATATAGAGAGTGACAGGGAGAGATATATCAATCATCCTCCCTATATCTCTATCTATTCATCCTTATTTCTTTATCTCTCTACCCCTCTCTATCTCTTTGTCTCCCTTTCTATTTGTATGTTTGTCATTATCTCCCTCTCTCTCTATATTTTCTCCCTATATTTATCTTTGTCTCCTTAAGTGTGCAATGGGTACATTGAAGAGGTCTTAAAGGAGAATTATCATATCTTTAATCAAATGGCATGCTACCTTGAGCATAACTCCCCAAGGACACATGCCATCCTTGGATTGTTGACATGAAACCAATCAAAATTTAGTTTCTCTCTCTCATATTAATATATATTGCTATTATATTAAATATATATTATATTAATTATATTTTGTATTATATAAAAATATACTTATTATTAATTATTAATTATAATAATTTTATACGTATTTAATAATTTTTTTAAAGAATATAATATATAATTATAATAATTATAATAATTATATTATTTATTATGTAAAATATATCTAATATATACCTAACTATATTGTAGATTATTAAAACCTAGCTAAATGGCACCAACATTTTCAATTTAATTAACATAATGTAAAACCTAACGAAACTAGGTTGTAGCTCGTCAAATTGAAGAAGTGAAAGGTCAATACCAGCACTGAGGAAGAGTTTGGAGTAGTGAAAACAAGGTCAATTCCAGTGCCAAGGAAGAGTTTGGAGTTAAAACAAGGTCAATACCAGTGCCGACAAAGAGTTTGGAGGAGTGAAAACAAGGTCAATATCAGTGCCAAGGAAGAGTTTGGAGGAGTGAAAAAAAAGTCAATACCAGTGCCAAGGACAAGGCTGAGGGCACTCAGGGAAAATTGAGGACCAAGGGGAAATGAGTACTGTAAGTTTGGTACCCCCATTCTCTTTAACCTGCAATTTTCATGCCTAGTTTCCATAGATCTTCTCGTACATTGGCACCCCCATTCTCGTAAAATGGTATAAGATAAGATAGAAAAAATAAAATAGCTTAGTCTTTCACATTTTTATCGACCAGCCTCAGGTCTTGGAAAAACTCCCATAATCTACCCACATCTTGGTTGAGGTCTAGGATTTCATCACACATAGCCTTCATCGCATGAGTCCATAATTGTAGACTTAGCCCAAGTATATGCTAGGCTAAGGTAGATCTAATGAATGGAAATAGAGGCATACAATTCTTCTTTAATACCTCCACCACAAACATATGCAAGGTGTTGGTTGTTTTTATGGTAAGCAGGTTGATCTTCTAATCTACCTATGGAATTGCCAATTACAATAAAGGGCAGCTCAAAGGACTTGGACAAACTAACGAGGATTTTAAAGGCCTCCTACACTTTGGGCTTTGCAAGACCCGGGAGGGTGATCCCTTAATGTGTTTACAACCTCTGCACCATCATTATAAATGACATTAACGACACTAAATAATCTCATTTAATAGCTCAACATAATAGGATAATATCGAATAGAATTGGTTGTTTATCAATAATATCAACTATTTGGAGCATGAGATAACTACAACATTTCACAGTATAAGATAGTCATTGATTTTCAATTTGTAGCAAGCTCTAGGTAAAGGAAAACAAATACTAAACCATACAAATAAGTACAACTTAGATCGGTGCCATATATCCATTGGAGGAGTCAAATTTATAAGCATCTAAGGGTTTATGATAAAGGGTTTATGATAGATTTAACACATAATATATAAGATCCTTGATAACATTGCTTTACAATATCATCAATATGTATTCTAACCCAATACTACTTATCAAATCCTTATATAGAACATATCCACCTACAATACTACTTATCAAATCCTTATACAAAACTTTCAAGCATATAACCCGGTTACCCTATTTTTGAGGGTTTTGTAGTCCAGACATGATATAAGGGGGCTCTTACACTTTTTGTGATTACTGTAGCTTGTGTAAGAGGCCCCATGGATACTGTTGTAATTGTAGGATGCATGAATAGGCCATAGGATGAGAATTAATGAAGGTATAGATGCTGTCCTCAAGAGTTTTGTGAAGAAAAGTATGTGAAATGAGAGGTTCAAGCCTAGGTTTCAACAAAATATGTATGGGAGATATGATTTTATAAATTTTTATCCATGTGCAGATCTAATGGGTTGTTTTTGAACACTGAATATAAATGACACACACACACATTTATGTATGTATGTATATGCAATTACTGGATGCTCTCCTAGAACAATAAATGCAACATATCATTAAAGAAATCTATATCTATGTATATAAATGTGTATTTCTAAATGCAAGTGTAAATGCAAAGAGCATATGGTTTTGTAGTGTTATAGATACAACATATCCATAAATTAATGTAATTGAAATTCTAAAGTCTTCAACACATATAATATGAAATCGATCAAACTATTAAACTACATGAGAAATAAATGAAAACAGTAAATGCATACATATGTGTATTTGTAAATGTAGGTGTAAAATAAATAAGAATAATGAAAATTATAAAAGAATACAAGGGAAGACTAGTTCCTTATTGGATATATGGAGTCTAATGAATATCTGCAAATGTGGATTTTAATAATGGCAATAATTCAAACTGTCAGGCACAAAAATTGCTTACAACTTGTGTAAACATGCAAGTGAATAGTTGAAAAACTCTTCTTGAGATAGAATGTCAATTCTAGTTATGTGATTCTTCTTATTAATCCAAGTAACACTTCCCAATTGCTGTGATTGATTAAAATATTTTAATCCCTACTTTAGAGAACCGAATAACTAGATCACACATATATAGAAAATGTACAACAATAAACTGAGTATAAACTTGTTATATCAATTTAAACAATATAGAAGCATCAGAATGGAGACAATCAAATAATTGCATAAATTTAACAAACAACTGATACCAAAATATTAATCGGTAACTTAGATATCTTCATTTACTCCATCAATATACATACATCTGAGTCTCTGTATATCAAAATTCATTATCTGCTACAAATGACCTATATGCCATCTGTCTGGTGTATGCATCTTGGCTCTCTTCAACACTTAGTTCTCTATGAGGGTAGTTGTAATCTTGAGTTTTTAGTTCTCTAGGAGGGCTAAATAGAAATATGAAATTACAAAATAGAACCTTGTAATCACATTTGATGCA
>VDFB02106472.1:0-16007 GCA_007258455.2 Sequoia sempervirens | reverse complement strand
CAAAAGAGATTTGAATTGTGGATGCCATTAACATTTAGACCTCCTGTGCTAATGTGGCCCCTTTATCCTTACCAGGCTACAAATCTTAATGAAGACATAGAAGCCTGTAGGTATGAAAGGTGGTAGAGTTGGCAAACGCTTTTGGTTAAGCAAATTCCAGGAATTCCATTTCGGTCAGCTGACTCCAACCACCAGATTTGCGGACCACCGAAGTTTAATGGCCGGAGGACCAAAGATTAAGTTATGAAAGGTACGGGGATGACGGCGCCCATAAATTTGGATATCATGGTGTAACTTTTAATACCTTTGTGATCCCTGCTGTTCATGGTTGCCCAACCCTGTCCCTTGGCGGGATATCCGAAAGCAACAACACACCCCATGTCCTTCCGCCGTTCCATCACATGTGCCATACGCCCTATATTTATTACCCCGCTTGACTCCCAAAATGACTGCAACGATGTAGTTTTGAATGACGAAATGACGCAACAGTGTGATTAATGAATGGATACAGGTGCCATGCGCCTTTTCTTTCACATCTCCCATTCAGAAATTTCATAGGTTGCTAAAGGAAAGTATATTTGGTTTTAAGCAGCCAAATTTTGCCCTGCAGAAAGTCTATTTTCTCTGGGTGACGACTGGTGGGAAGCTCTGGCGAAGACTCTGTGATTGAAACTATTGAGAAGGATTTTAAATGACATTTAATCTAGAAAGAGTGGAGTGCTAGATTCTCTCTGGATCGGATTGAACAGATAAACTCATTTATGAAGTCTGTTCCTCGATTTTGGGATACATTTTATATCCACGTCTTTCTCTGTTAGGGTTAGTTAGTTAGTTGTTCTCCTGATTTAAAATAAGTGTTCCTCCTGCGCGGGTGAACAAGAAGGAGATAGATAGATGGATAGAGAAGCATATTATGTAAGAGTTAGAGTTATAATATGAATTAGAGTTTTTGTTAGTTTTCTAAAGTAGAACAATTAATGTAAATGATTTCACGTTATGAATAAAAGTTGATAGAGTTCTGAGCATAATATTTTGTGTAAATTAGTTGATGCCTGCTAAGGGGGCCCACTTAGTAAGTATCATAGAGGAGAGTAGTTATTTTATCCTTTGTTAATTCAAGTTAGATTTCATTTTAGAAGTTTAAGCACAAGCTCCGGTTTTATACTATTCTGCTGACATTGGGAATCCATCCTGTGTTTGTTTAAATATAAAGATTAGGTTTATAGTTTGTCTCTCAATTGTAGATATTATGATTTCTGCTTTGGTTAGATTATGATTGAGTTAAGAAAACTTTGCATTACCTTCTTGTAGTGTAGGTAGAATTTCTTTCTAAGTATTTATTTTTCAATAGGTTGTGACTGAAACCGGTTCTTAGTGCACATATAGTGCCACTCCATTTAAAGTTTACGTTCCCTGGTTTGACAAGTAAATGAACGACCACGAAGAGGTATTAGTCACTGTTGGAATGTCCAATTCCTAGGATAGGTTTTCTTTGTGATTTTCATATCCTTTTGTAGGTCGCGACCAATAATTTCCCCTTGATGCTTCGGCGGTATAAGGTATCACTTAGGATCACGATTTGGGATTCCTTTTTAACAAAGTTCTTTTTAAGGTTGGAGGTGATATCAGATGGGAGGGTTCCTCTGCTTAGGTAGATGAATATATCATGATACCACGGGGACCCAAGACCAACAATGACACACATAAATTTAGATTACAAGATTTTTAAGTTGGTATGAGAAGTTGTTCTTCCAAGAATTCACATTGCAGGACATTGTTTAGCATGTCTAATAGTGACCCGATTATTGCCATAGCATCTGCTACTCAGTTGTTCATGCGGGGAATTTGCTCAAAATTTATATGAATAAAAAGTTCCTTGAGATTCTCTACCATCTTCTTGTAAGGAGTACGCTTGTTTTCCTTGGTTTGGTAGTTGTCATTGACTTGTTGATAACCATCTGTGAGTCTCCATAGACTTTCATTTCTTGTATCTGCCATTGAATTTCTCTCCTTAGACCTGTGATTAGGGCTTCGTACACAACAATGTTGTTAGTACATGGAAATGATAGCCTATATGACTTTGGGATACAATCTCCTTGAGGGGTGATGAAGAGAATACCTGCTCCTGATCCATGTTGGGTAAATGATCCATCAAAGTACATGTTCCATTGATTTTTTGTATTGACAAGGAATATTGATTCATCTAAGAATTCAGATATTATGGATTCTCTGCATAGATAAGTGCCTCTATCAGCTGGTATGCAATCACTTGTCCTTTGATTTCCTTGTGCTCTACATACTCCATGCCAAATTTAGTCATGATCATTACCCATTTGGCCATTCGCCTAATGAGAGTTGCTTTGGATAACAATATTTCAATGGGTCGATCTTTGTAATAAGCTTAATTTGATGTGACAACATGTAGTGTCTGAACTTTTATGAAGCAAAAAACAATGGATGAATATTTCATTTCATATCCCACCAAGGTCATTCTAATGTAGTAGATAGCTCTTTCTTTTTTGTTTTCATGATGTTGTGCCAAAAGAGCACCTAGTGCTACTGGTGTTGTTGAGATATATAGGATCAATGGTCTGGTTGGTATTGGTGGCATGAGCATTGGAGGTGTCAATAGATAGTCCTTGATCTTTTGGAAGGCTTTATCACACTTCTCATCCAATTTGTAAATTATTACTTTATGGAGAAGATGTGAAAAAGGGTGGATTTTATCTAATAGTTGTGCTATGAACCTTCTGATGGACTGTAATCTTCCTTGTAATCACCTCATTTGCTTCAATGTTTGTAGTGGTTCCATGTCTAGGATGAATTTTACCTTTGTTGGATCAATTTACATCCCTCTTTGTGAGATGATATAGCCAAGGAGCTTTCTTGATGTCACCCCAAATACACATTTGTTTGGATTTAGTTGTACCTTATACTCTTCGAGTTTGTCAAAGATGGGTCCTAAGACTTGTATGTGCTCACTTATTCTCTTTGATTTTTCCAAAATATCTTCCACATAATATTCAACTATTTTTTGGATCATGTCATGAAAGATGAGGGCCATTGCTCTTTGATAGGTTGTTCCTGCATTCTTTAGCCCAAATGGCATCATGTTCTAGTAGTTTTGTGTTGATCCTCCTTGGTGATCATGATTTTAATATAGCCTAAAAAACTATTCATGAGTGATAGCATTTCATGCTCAGATATTAAATCCACTATGATGTCAATGTTTGGAAGAGGGAAATCATCCTTCAAACATGCTTTGTTCAAGTCTCTGAAATAAGTGCATATTTTGATGCCTCCAGTGGGTTTTGAGACTAGTACCAAGTTTGAAACCCACTCCAGATAATCTATGGTTTAGATGAACCCAACATCTAGAAGCTCTTGTAACTCAAGTTTGACTAAGAGTGCTATCTAAGGGTGCATTTTCCTTAACTTTTGCTTTACTAGTTTGGCTTCAAGATGTACTGCTAGATGATGCACAACTACTCCTGGATCAAGCCCCGACATATCTGTGAATGACCATGCAAAGTTAGCTCTTCGCTCTTTTAGGAACACTACTAGGTTCTTTTGTTCTTCATCCAACAAGGATTCAACATAGAATGTGATATTTGGTGCCTATTTTGTTTCCACATTGACTAGGGTGGCCTTCTCTGCTAAGACTGTTGACTTTTTTGGATGCATCGCACTAAGGGGGAGATTGAATCCCTCATCCTTGGATGCCTCGAAGAGGTTTTCACCCTTAGATACATCATTTATTTTTACTATTTTAAGATCAGAGAGTGTCATAGTGTGGTTTTCACTCAAAGATCTACAAGTCAATTACATATCATCAATTCTGTGACTTAAGGACTCAATCGTCTTCCCATAGTATTCCCTTGTATTGAGCTCTATGTCAAAACCTACTTTATGATTTTCCCATGGTAATTTGTCACGAAGTCCCATGAATTTTGAGATTGCTTCACCATTTTTGAATAAATCTAGAATTGGTGGTCCTCGTTGGTCTAAGTCAATGAGTTGTGGGTATACTAGTCATATTTCATTTAGTCGGTTGGTTGGTGTAAAGGATGATGTAGATAGCATAAAGAGGGAGTTATTTGCAAATAGGTCAGCAACATCCAGGGGGAAGTCATCTAGGGTAGTATCACGCAATGTTGGTAACCAAGAGGAAGCCTCAACCCGTTTGGTGAAAGTACCTTTCCCAATAAGGGTAGCCTTGCTAGTAATACAACCTAGGCCAAGATTCTGTGAATGTTCTCAGGAACGATAGGTTCTAGCAAACCATTGTCATTTTGTCCTAATTTCTCATTCTTAGTATACCCCATTCCCTTCATTACGTGCAAGCCTTTGTTGTTATTTTCCATGGGAAGAATTGGGATATGTCTTTCAACTTGATATAGCAATTTAGAGATATCCTCCTCATTGGCATTTTCTTTGTTTAGGTCCCTCAATTTAGTGAAGGTAGTAGCTGCCATTTTTATAGTTTTAGGGGCGTTATTGCTAGGTGTGGGCTTCCCATGAGATTTGGGAGAAAGAGGTAATTCTCCCAACACCAAAGTATCCTTTTTTAGCCTATAGTTCCCACAACCATCATCTTGGATCACTGCTTTGATGTTGGGTATGCTCTGCACAATGGGTGTTTTCATTTCAAAGGTGGATGCAAGGGATGATGGGTCAACAAATGAAGTAGAAGGTGTAGGCCCTTCACCATTCTTGGGTATTTAGGGGATCTTATACAACTTGGCCTCAAGATTCTCGCAATAGTAAAAAGGCTCAAGATCTTCATGGATAGTAAATTTTGATGGTAGGTTGAAGCTACAAATTTTAGGGCATGGATCCAGAGTCAACCAAGTAAGATGTTGTAGGGAAGATCTAGGTCTAACACTTGGCATGTAGTTTTTGCAATGAGGGGGGTCACTTGGATGGGTAGTGTGATGATGCCTTGTGATACTCATTCTTGGTCATCATATGCCTAATGGTGGTTCTCTTTTTCTTCTTAATAGTATCCTCTAAATAGCCCTAATTTTTTATCAATTGAAGGGTGCAAATGTTTAGACCAATGCTTCCATCTACTAAGACCCTTTTAAGTATATTCTTATGAATGATAACCTCAAGGTGTAAAGCATGATTATGAGATGGTTGCGATGCTAAGTCTTGTTTTGAGAAGGTGAGGAGATGATTAGTGATATGCCCTACCGCTGGCGAGAGCCGCTGCGTTATGCATAATAAATGGGAGATGAAATGATGGCAGAAGAGCTGCAAGATTTTACCTTGAGGGATGGCGGCAGCGGATTTGCAGATGAAATACGCCCAGCGCGTTGACCGTCATCACGGCAATGGGATGGGTTCCGCCGGGACGATCATTAATGTGATAATGGCGGCCAGTCGCTGTGGGTCAGTTGTTCTGTTGGTGCCAGATATGTGCTGTGTTATCAGGTTTGAATCTACTAATTTCTTCATGATAATCTCAATAGGTTCCAAAAATTATGTATACTTGCATTTCAGATAGTTGTTCTTGTTAGGTGTTTGCCTCTGTTGCATTTCGGTTTTGTTGACCTGATTGTTTTGTGGTGTTGTTTGTTGCATAGTTGGTTGAACGTTAGCTATTTGATTGTTGTTTGGCCTAGGAACACTTAATAACACCTTAGCATCCACCACTCCATCATTTGTTACATTTTTGTTCTTAGCCCAAACATGAGGCTTGTTGTTTGAATTGGTTGATGGTCGATTGTCTTTATAGGATTGGGTATTTCCTTGTGAGATTAGAGTTATCTCGATGTTAAGGGCTCTAGGGACAAGCTCTTGATAAGATGAGATGCATCACATTTTCAAGTGAAAGGATAGATTTGGATCTAGATTCGCTATGATAATGCCCACTTGTTGTTCATCGGGAATTGGCCACCTACTTTTACTCGCTCTTTGACTCCATTGTTGCAAGAAATTGGTGAAAGATTCTCCTTTGTTTTGTTTGAGAGTGCATAACTATTTTAAGCTTACGTCCATGTCAAGATTGAAGGAGAAGTGATCTATGAATTTTCCAATGATTTCTTGGAAATTTTTAATACCTAGAGGCAATTGAGAAAACTAATCCGTGGCAGGATCTATTAAACTTTGCGGGAAGAGGCACATCAAAGAGGACTCATTATAGGAAACCTCCATACACATGACATTAAACTCTTTGATATGGTCCACAAGACTTCCTCTCCCTTTGTATTTGTTGAATTTGAGAATTTCAAAACTAGGAGGGAATGGTACCATTGCAATGTTTCAATCAAATGGACATGGGCATAGGTTCTATGTATGAGGTTTCTTCAATTTTCCCACCTGGATATCCTTCATTTATTGTGTTAATTGCTTGAATTGTGATGCCATATCGTCTGGTGGACTAGGTGGAGGAACATATGTTGCATATTATGGGATGGTGGATGAAGTGTACATGGGATTTTGATATGATGAAGTGTTGTATGGTGGTGTAGGATAAGAGGATGATGGTGTAGGCATATATTCTCCTAATGTGCTTAGGTTGATGATGTTTTGTTGAGGGTTGTAGTATAAAGCTTGTTGTTGTTGCTCTTGCACCATCAATTGTTGTTGTTGGGCATATTGTTGAGCTTGTTGCTATTGTTGAGTTGCTATGGCTGCTTCTTGTGCTGCTAAGGCTGCTTGATGTTGTTGTTGTTGTTGTGTGACTAAGGCTGCTTGTTATGCTGCTAGGGTTGCTTGTTGTTGTTGTGTTGCTAGGGTTGCTTCTTGTTGTTGTTGTTGCTATTATGCTGTTAGTGTTGCTTGTTATACTTGCTATTGTTGTTGTGATGTTACAACAACTTATTGTGCTTGTTGTGCTTGTTGTGCTGATAGGGCTACTTTTTGTTGGTGTTGTTGTTGGACTGCTTACTGATAAGCTTGTTGTAAAGCTAGGGCATGTGCTTGCAATGTAGGATCAACCAATGGTTGTGACACTTGAGATCTATTTTGGGCGTTGAGGTTTTGTGCGGATTGCATATTGTTGATGAGAGGTTGGGGATTCCCTTGGTTTAACATTCCTTATAGGATAGTGGATTGCGGTGGAGGAATGTAAGTTTGGGGTTCCATTTTATTTTCAATGACTTTAGGGATAAACGATAAAGATGAGGATGGTATCATTAAGTATTGTGATGTTAAGGGAATATTAGAACCTTGGGTCCATTTATTGAAAGGATTCCCTTTATCAATGTTTTGGAGATTCCCTCTTGTTTGGGATGTGGTCAAGGTATTACCTTGGTTGATGGGGTTTGTGATCAAGGGATTATTTTGATATGGATTGATGATGGACATAATAAATGTGTTTTGGGCAACCGTTGGGTTTGATGTATCAACGGGAGGATTGGATGAAGATGTTCCCTATTGTGTTAAAGGTTGATTTTGTGTGAGGGTATTCCCTTGCCCTTTTGGGTCCACTTGGTCTACACTACCTTGCGTGATGTTAGGCACACTTATGGTACTTACAGGTATGGATGAAGAGGGGTGTCCTTGATATGTTGAAGTTGTTGTGGAGTAATGAAGCGTAAGCGATTTATATGCCTATTTGGGATCCTCACAAACATGAGGAGTGCCAAATGTTGGTGTCCAAGTGGTAGTTTGAGATGGAGGATTGGTATCAAGGGTATCCACAAGTGTGCTACTTTCAAATGGAAGAGTATGGCCAAAATCCTTAGCAAGACTAGCTACAATACTAGATGTTGATGTTTGATTTAGCCTTAGGGATGGAGTTGTTGGAATAGTGGATGGAGTCAATCCTTGTTTCAATGATTGTGCAACAAAATATGGGGAGTTTGGAACAATGCTCTCTAAGGCTTGATGCTCCATGATTTCTTCCCTAGTAAGTCCAAATGGGTTATTTGTAATGTCTTCTATCTCATATGGCCCTGATGGTGGTGAAGGTTGCTGTGATGGGGTAACATGACTTGTTGAATCAAATTCTAAATGATTTGGATCACTTGAGGTAAATGTGACTTTGGTTTTCTCCATGATTCTCTTGTATTGTGATCTTGTTTTTACCATAAATTTTGGGTCACCTCTAGGAGAGTTTTGCTGAGATTTGTAATGTTTGAACTCTCTAGTTGACTCAAATATTGGTAAAAGGGATGCTCTAAGTCTTTTTGGAGCAATGATTGTAATGGGAGATGAAAAGGTGGATGTTGTGGGGAGTGACCTTTGTAAACATTTTGGGACAACACTTTTGAATTTAGTTTGATGTTTTGATGTTTGGATAAAGGATGTTGATGAACTTGGGAATCTTAAAGGTAGACTTGTCACCTTCAAGATAAATTAGTTCAAAGATGATAACTAACTTATCCAAATGCATGGAAAATGATTCATTTCACATACAAAGTAGCTAAGTTAGGGGTTGGTTTGATAGATGTTATAAGTCAAAAAGTGTTGATGTATTCAAATTTTTTGCAAAGTATGGTGAAGTGAAGGATGAAATTTGATGAAGGGGTGAGTGAAATATTTGACCCAACATTGACCTGGAGCGAATCTTTATTTGATAAGACCAAGGTAGTGAGAAACATGCTAGACCTCTAAAGTTTTCAAATCCTAAAGACCTGATATTTTAGATAAGTTCAAGATTGTGAAAGAGACCAGGGTTTTAATTGAAAAAGAACATATACAAGTTTGGGTTGTTCCTTGAATCATGTTTGTAGAAGTTGTATACCAACTTGATTCTATTTTGATGTAGTGTTAAAAGGTGTTTTTTGAGATCTTTTGGACTAAGATGCCTAAGTTTAAAGTGACAAATTATAGACCTTCTCTTGGGAATCCTTATTTTTCTCAAGATCATTTAGAAAAAGTTCAAGTTTATGGAAGAAAAGGGGATTTTTATTGTCACGCAGGTGGTGGTAATATGGGCCTTCTAGCCACAATATCAACTTGTTCCTCTTGTTCGTCTAAGATTGCTGATGTGTTTCTCCACTGAATGGGTGTTTCTTTTATTTCAAAAGTGAAGCTTCTCAAACTACTAATTATGTCAGTTTTTTTCCCTCAATTAGTTTCAAAGTTTGGTTAAATGATAGCACCTGTAAAGTCAGGTTGTTCAACGAGAGTGATTGGTCTCCAAATAGTCATGCGGGGTTCAATTTGTCAATTTATCTTGCTTAAGTGAATTTCTTTTACCACAAACACTTGTCTTGATTAAGTTCAAACTAAATGTCTATGTCAAAAACATCATAAATTTCACAAGGTCCATTTTGTGAAAAGGATGAAGTTCAAAACATAGTTGCTTATGTTAACTTTGGGAAGTATGAATTGAGATATAAGTCAAGATACTTAGAAATATATAAGGATTGAAATCCTTATGACAAGCATTAATATCAAGGCTATTTTAAAGGGTATCCATACTTAGACCAAAGAGTTTGAAATTTTGAGGAAGATTGTGAATGCTTGTTTGTAATGTTTTGGAATCAAGCAAAGTATTAAATCGACTCACAAGAATTTACAACCTTAGGTTCAAAAGATACTACTTGTTGAATCCCCTTGGATTTCTCCAAACACTAAGACAATGTAAACAAATAGAGATTTGGTGACACTAACTCCCCTCCACAACACACACTTCTTGGGACCACCGAATCTCAAATCCTGAGGATCCAAAGATCCTAAGGATTTTCCTGTTTCAACAATTAAATAGTAAAATGTGGGGTGGCTTCAGAATGACCATTCCTGCAACAACAAGCATAAAGGTTTTTGGATTCTAAACAATTGGTTCGTAGTAAGGGATTTCGTTCAAGATAGCCATACATGTGACAATATTAGCTCAAGATTATTTCAATCAAGAGGCCCCTCAGTCTCTTCCTAAGAAGAGATTTTAGTGTATCACATGGATACTAAGGGTGACACTTGTTAGTATGACACATCCACACTTGTTGTTTATGACTTTCGTCACAAACACATTTTTATATAGCGACTTGAAAGAGCTTGGCTTTAGCTCATTACCGCTTGGGTCATTCCCTCCTTTTGAAGTAGGGAGGCAGGTCCTCTAAAGATAAACAAAAGCAAGGAAGTACATTTTGTAGTTCAATCTCCTCGATCACATGATGCAAGGAGAGAACACACACAACGTCATTTCCCTACACTAGCATGGGGTTTATTTTAATCCAAATCAAAATATGTGGGTGATTATACAAAAAATATCAAGGAAATGCTTTTGGTTCTCAAGATTGTCGAGTGGCATGAGAGAAGTGCATACGCATTCAATGACAAAAATGTAAATCACAAAACATAGCAAAAAAATGTTAATTTTAATCCTCAAAACAAGTGTGAGTTTATTTTAAGCACCAAGCGAAGTGTTAGTATTGTTCAATTTTAAACCCAAAGTAAGATGAGATGAGCGTTCCATTTTAACTGATTTAAGCATTCATTTTATAACCCAATTGAAAGCTAGTGTGGTCCTAAAGCATAAAATGAAAAGCATGATGAATGGGTTATAATTGCCCCAAAAGTGTTGAAACACTTGTTACAATTATAAGTTTTTTAAAGATAAGAATGCTTCTTCACTTTAACTTGTAATGTCCAATCTGCAAAACCCAGTTAGCCTAAAAACTAGAACAAATTCAGAGGCATGTTAGTGATCAAATGAAGTAAAAAAATTAAAGCACATGCTGAAAATTGATCATTTTTTTGCTTACTAGAGATGGGTGTCATTGTTCACAATAGTGTTGCTCTAGTGAATTGGAGCATTGCTTTATAGAAATTTTGTCGTTGAAATCCTCTGGAGTGTCATTATATTTGCAAAAAGTTAGAAAACGAACTTCGAAAGAAAAATTTGTTAATTGTGATCCGTTTTTCCCTCCTTCTAGTGCTAGAATGTGATTGACAGATTAGTATGGGCCGATTACACTTGATCCATGAAGAATCAAAGCATAATTAATCCACTAATGTCAATCTCAAGAGGATCAACCAAATGCAAATTAAACCAAACATCCATTAAAACCAAGCATACTAAACTATGAAAGCTTCAAAATGCCTACTCTAATCCATTGAAACTTATCCCATTGGGGGAGTGGTGTCACGTTGATGTGGAATGATGACCCTTTCCTAATCTCGTGGATAAATGAGCGTGTCAACCATTTTTATTGAAGAAAACTGGTGAAACCGTTGTGAGATGTGTGATGAAACATGATTAAAAGTTGAATGATCTTGATGCAAGTTATTTTAACATGATTTAGATTAAGATGATTAAGATGTGAAAATGAAAAGCTAATCTAAATGGATTCTAAACTAAAATATTGAAACCCTAATTAATAAACAAGCTACATGTATGCATCTATGTTACCATGGAAGCCATTAATGAAAGCTAAGCTAATTAATGCAAGTATTTAAGCTAAAATGATATTAAGAAAATGCTAAAAACATGAGTGTGAGTGTAAGTGATTTCAATAGCATGAGTTCTCTCAAAAAGATGGATCAATTTGTCTCCAAATAGTGACCTATTTATAGGAAAGCAAATGAGAAATGAATGGTTGAGATAAAAAAGGTTAATCAACGATCAAGGATGAAAGAAGTTGGAGGCATGGTTCATGGATTCTCATCAATGAATGAGATTCAATGATAAGATTTAATCAAGGGTTCACCTTTGTCCAAACAAACACACTTTCAACTTGCCCAAGAGGTCACAAGTTAACTTGCTCAAGAAGTCAAGTAAGTTTGTTAGAAAAGGAATATTCCCCTTTTCAAATGAGTGAGGAGAGAATATTCTCATGAGTGAGGGAAAAAGGATATTTAGTTAATTAAAATGAATTTTTAATGTGCAAAAGGGGAAGGAATATTCTATGGAAATATTCCTTTTGGAGGAACATGCACAAGAGGAATATTCCCTTGGAATATTCCTTTGCAAGTGGGGGGAATTAGATTAATTAATTATTGCTGATTAAACAAAGGTTTAATTATACAAATAGGGGAATTAGATGATTTTCACTAAATAAAGTGATTTAATGAAAAATGGAGATATGATATGATATTTAGTTAAATAACTTGGAGTTATTTAATTAAATAAGAGGACTTGGGGATTTAAATTAAATAACTTGATGTACTTAATTTAACAAGACGATATGTTAGCATGAAAGGGGATGAATTGACCTAATTTGATAAATTAGGTTAATAGGTGAAAACGAAGCAATTAATTAAATAGTTAGGTAAATTTAATTACTTAAGCGAAAAGAGGATGGGTTCTAGGAGGAAATGATGTTAGTATACCTGATTCAAGTGCATGATATCATCCAAAACATTTTTCAGTGTCTACATAACCCTAACTCTAAACCTAACCATAATTATAATTATAACTCTAATTCTAATTGATATTAACCCTAATGTTAACTCTAACTCTAAATCTAACCCTAATGTTATTTCCATCTCTAATTCTATATCTAACCTTAATGTTGATTCTAACACTAATATTGATGTTAATTCTAAGTTTAACTCTAACTTTAAATCTAACCCTAATGCTATTTTCATCTCTAATTCTATTTCTAATCCATCAGTAGACCCCAATTCAAACCCAGTATTGTATTCAAAATCAAGCTTCTTTTTCCAACCTTTAGATATCCTCTTATGTTCATCAGGAACAATGTAAGCCTTAACATACTTAGTGATAAGGAGGATAAGCTTTCATGGAGGATAGGATTCTTAGGGTTTCATCTATGATCTCTAATACCACACTCCAGGGAACACAAGTAGGTAAAAAAGAAAAGGAAACATTCTTTTTATGCTTAAAATGGTTGAGTAAAACAAAATGGTACCCAGATAAAATAGAAAAATGCCCATCAAGCGTGAAGGTCCTCATAATTTCTTCATCAACGTTTCCCTAAATGGCCTTAATAGAACTACGAAGGTAACCCCATATTTCGCCTTCTCCAATATATCCCTTTCATCATCTATGAAGAAAATTTCCATGGTAGTACTATACTCCTTATCTCTGTAAACTTTCCTTCCCTTTGTAGAAAGACCCGTAATTTCAACAATAAGATCTTCAGTAATATTAAACTTAGTCCCACCAAGTTTCAACACCCTATTCTACCATCCCTGAACAAAGGCCTTTGTCGTATGAGGGTCATGCCCATGGAGTCTCTCCACGTATGGAGTAATTCCCCCAATCTACAACCATTCCTAAAATTTCACATTGGTCTTCGAGGTATCATAGGAGATAGGTTCAACTCTATTCCGATTGCCATCCATGATTGCAACAACTAGAAACTAGAAAAGCTTGAAAGACTTACAAAGAATTAGAAGAAGTCTCGAGAAGATTAAAGCCTTAGAGCCACCCACAATCCATGTGGGAGAGGTAAGGTGGCAGGGAACAACAATTAATCTTGAAAGTCACTCCTTATGGATGAGAGTCAAATCATCAAGGCATAAGGCAAGGCCAGGATAAAGATCACACGAAGATTTAATCTGCCACATAATAAAGCTCATATGATATAAACTAATGATGAAAAGAGCCCCCTCCTTAGCATGTTTGTAAATCATGATTTAGAATTGTAAGGGAATTGGTGGGGAGGGGGTCATTCCCTTCCCATACCATTTGTTAATTATCCCCTATGTTAGCAAAAACATAAACAAGACAATTCCCCTCTTTGAAGATATGGGAGATGAAGCATTGATCAAAGGAACTAAGGATATCCACAACATATATGATGAGAGATTCAATTGTCCACGAAGGGGGGGTGATCTTATTTAGGTTATTAATAACATTTAGGGAGTTTCCCTCAATCTACTCTCCTATAACCTTTAGATTGAGCTAATTTCAGCCCATGATAGGCAGCAAAATTGTAACTCTAATTGGTACTAAAATACATAAATTTTTAAAATCAATAAAATACATCAAGAGATCCTTCTCGAGGATGGTTAGCGTTAGAGTTAGAATTTGGATAAAGGTTAGTGTTACAATTAGAATAAAAGTTAGGGTTAGGGTTATAATTAGAATTAGAGTTGTAATTAGGATTAGAATTTGGGATAAAATTAGGGTTTAGGGTGTAGGGTAAATATTAATTAGTTGTAACACTAATTGCAAGCATTTTTTTGGGCCAAATTTTTTTATTTATTTGAGAACTATTTAAAAGAAACATAGCACAAGTATTTCTAGGTGGTCATTGCTACAATAACACATACAATATACACATAATCCGCTATGGTATATGTTGACATTTCATGCCACCTTATATGACCCATCAATAAAAACCGATTTGAGAGTTCCTATATGGGCCATCTTGCATGAATTATACCTTGAAAAAATCCTAAAATTTATTGTGTCAAAGTTTTTGACTTTTGAGCTTTCACTACCTATATACTTGCACACCTTCTCTATCGCTCTTGATCTCCCATCTCTTTCGCCTCTTCTTTCATCACTTTCCCAAGTGTTTTGGGTTTCGACCATCAACCTTAATCCTTAACTCTTATTGCTTCCCTTTCATAAGCCTTATTTCCTCCCCTTGACCACTAAAGTCCTAATGAAATCCTTGAAAATTTTGACTCTCAAATATTTGGACTTTGAGGATCGACCTTCTTACTTACCTCTTACCATATTTTCATCTTAAGCAGTAAGTTGTCCTCCTAATCCTCAATCCCTGATGTCTCATTTTTGGCTTTCAATGATTGAGATTTCGTCTAACTTTTGTCTTATCTTTACGATAAGACATAAGGCTTCATTTCAACCCCCAACATCCAATGTCTTACCTTTAGACTTTAGGCATCTGGTCTCCCTCTTATCACTTTTTACGATAAGGCCTAATCCTTCTCTTTGACTCTAACTTAGGACATTTCTCTTTCTTCCATTGTCTTTGAATCTCTCTGCCAACCTTCAAATCTTTTGGAATTCTTCCTTCCCTTCTTTTGGCAAGTGTCAAGCCTGACGCCAGATGCCTGATAGGTGGTCTTTCAAGGATCACGGTTTCAACATTCATCTTATGCGGTATTCGGTATGAGATAGTCTTGATGTCTGACACTCGATGGGGTTTCTCTTTTATTTTTTGGGATCATGGAGTTATTCCTTCCATCCTTTCAAAAATCATTATCTAGCATGCTCGACACTCAATGTCTAATAAAGATTCTTTTTTGAAGACACAAACCATTCGATATTCAAGAGAGTGGCTCTTTCAGGTCTGGAAGTTTGACAATACTTTGAAATGGCATGGTTTCTAGCCAAAAAAATCATTAATGCTCGAATGACCTTCCCAACTACCTGATACAATCTTTAAGGCTACCAGGATATCATTTAATGCATCTCCTGACTATCGTAAGTGGGATTAGCGGCACCCATGCTCATTTATTGCTTGTTAGTGTCCCTTTTGCTGGTCTTCCATGTCTAGATCACAATTTTCATGGGAGATCTCTACACACATTTCTAACAGCTTTCAATGCAAAGGCATGGTGGGTTGAGTGTCAGTCACTCTTCTTAGGCATGATTTTTGAGTCCCTCTTATACATAAAGAGCATTTTCATGGTCATTGTAAAGGGTTCTTCCTTAGATTTTTGTGGCAGACTCATGCTACTTGAATTACATTCTACAATTGTAAAATTGGCTTTTATGCCTTTGTATTAATGAAAATTACCTATTTTTCCTTTTCTCTGTCTTAGATGTGTCATGTATATTTCCCTTACCTTCATGTTTGAGTGCCTTGTATCATTTTTTGTGCATATATGTCGTGTTAAAACTATTTGTAGTTGTTGTTGTGGATGTTTCTTTCCTTCCAACATCTTGTCAAACCTTAACCTCCATATATACCTTTGGGAGCTGGTAAAATAGAGAACTCTATAAATCATTCAGTTGTTTCCATTGATGCACTATGCAATCTTGAGAAGGAAGAAAAAATTTCTATTCTAGGCATATCACCTTCCCTTTTCCTTTCATGCATTATTTCTCTCCCTTTTCCCCTATGAGTTGGTTAGAGTAGGTTTAGTGATAGGATTCCACGTGCTGAGTTGGACCAACATATCTGCACTTAGTGCAAAAGAGGAAGATGACCCTCTCCAAAGATTTG
>VDFB02106471.1:0-14373 GCA_007258455.2 Sequoia sempervirens | reverse complement strand
GGTTGGATGGATACATGCAACAAGGATTCTAGAGAGGTTGTGCAAACAATAATTTCTACATAAAAACAAAAGAACATATGCTAATAGTTGTGGTTTATGTTGATGACATCATTTTTGGAGGTAGCAGTGAATAAATGTGCAATAAATTTTAGAAGATTGTGTAGAATAAATTTGAGATGTCTATGTTAGGAGAATTATCTTTCTTCTTGGGGTTGTAGATTGTTTAATCAGACAAAGGGATTTTTATTTCATAGCACAAATACATAAAGGAGATGTTAAGCAAGTTTAGATTGGAAGATTACAAAATTGCAACTATGGTTATTGGGGTGTAAGTTGAGCAAGGATGATGTTTCTACTCTAACAAATCAAACTTTATATCAATCTATGATTGGCAGCTATTATATATGACAACAACATCCATACCAAATATAATGCAGGCAGTCAAAATGGTTCCCAAATTTTAGGCAACACCTAAAGAAACTCATATAAAGGTAATGAAGAGGATATTCAAGTATTTGAAGGCTATTGAAGGTTTTTGTATTTGATATCCAAAGAGTGAAAAATTCACTCTTATTGCATACATAGATGTGGAATGGGTAGGTTGTGTGGATGATCAAAATAACACAAGTGGCAGTGCATTCTTCCTTGAAGATAGTTTGGTGTCCTAGTTGAGTAAGAAGTAGGAATCAATTTCTTTATCCACAAAAAAAGAAAAATAGATTGTTGCAATATCATGCTACACTTAGGTGCTTTGGATGAAGCATAACTTGAAGGAGATGAGGGTTGCATTTAAAGATCCTATCAATATTCTTTGTGATAACATAAGTGCAATAAAATTTTCAAAGAATCTGGTGATGCACTCAAGAACAAAAAACATTTCAATCAAGTATCATTTCTTGAGAGAGAAAGTTGCATAGAAATAAGTTAGATTGGAATATGTGGATCCAAAGGAGCAAGTTGTAGATATATTCATGAAGCCACTTCCTAAGGAGACATTTGAGTTTCTCTGTTAGAAGTTGGGAGTTGTTACTTCCTCCTCTTGATTCAAGAGGAAGGTACAAGGTGAGGGGGAGCTTTCTCTCCCTACCACAAGAAGGGTTGGTGCTTTTGTGGAGTGTTTTTAGAAGTAGTGGTGCTTAGACTCAGTGGGAGTCTATCCAAGAAATAATGTTTCAGATGTTGCAGTGTACCAACTTGGGATGTTGATCATTTGCCATTGATGTCAAAGAGGGAGAGAGTTCTGAAAAATGTTGAATTGCTCAAAAAGAATAACTATCTTGAATTGAGAAAATGCTAAATTAAGGAGAGAGTGCTAAGAAAGAATAACTATCTCATAATATCATATCTTTCACAAGGGGAGTAAATGCTACAATAGAAAAATCATTTAGACTTATTCATTCAGGGGTGTTTTGGCGGCCCCAACATTTTGTTGTTTACCATTAATGGCAAAGAGGGAGATTGTTGAGCATAGGTTGTCATTGATGTCAAAATGATGTCACCAGGTCATTATTGCTAATAGTGGTTATAAAAGGGTGTCAAGGTTGTCAGATGTGAAGGTTGTCAAAATGAAGAAGATTGTAGGAGTACTAAAATTGTTATTTGACTTAAAGTTCCAGAAGCATGTTGTGTAGACTATCTAATCTATCATATCTTGTATCATGTTAGTTGTGGCATGATTACCTTTAGATAGTTCATGTATTTATTATGACATGTCGAGTATGTAGTCAACATGAGTGTTTTGGTCCAGAAGGATATCTTTTGGGCAAAGAGATTGATTAATATGGTTGACATTTCTTTCAAAAATATAGTGTTGCTCTATAGTTTGGAAGGAGAGTTCTCATTGTATTCTCCCTAAGGAGAAGGGTGGGTTGGGCATCATTGACCTGTATATTTAGGGAATCTATCTTTCAACTAAATGGATAGGTAGAGCTTTGGATGGGAATGCACCTTGGAAATCGCTGATTAGATATCATATTCAAACAACTACCTCAGATAAAGCTTGGAGCTCTATCCAATGGAATGACACAATCGTCTTAGCCCACTACTTCAAAATTCATGGATCAGGCCCCCTAAATTGCATTTGGAAAACATGACAAATAGTCTCGCAAAAACTATCATGGTCTAATCAATCTTTCAGTCATGGGCTCAATTTTGCTTCCTCATAAATTTGGTGGAATTGCCTAATTCAAGTTAATATATTGCCTCTTGCCATGATTCCTAGACTGAAAGCTAAATGCCTATACAGAAGAGGTATCCAAGTGCTCAGCGACTTATGGGATCCTACTAGTTTCACTTGGAAATCCTAGCAACAACTTAGAATTTGCTTTAATTTAAATGCTAAAGATAAAGCCACAGTGTCGAAAATCCTAAATATGGTGCCCCTAACCTCGCTATCCTCATGTCCACTAGCTGTCATTCAAGCTTTGCAAAGATTGGAGGTAGCCAAATGGTAGATGCATTAGAACTTTTCCTCTTAAGACCATTTATAAATAGCTCATCCCTACCATGTCCCTATCAAGTATACTTATCTCTATTTGGCATTGTCACCTCAAAAGACCAAAGTGGAACATGCTCAGCCTGCAAATTTGGCAATCCAAAGTTGATGCGCAATCCCAATTCACCGTTTAGAAGCTTCTTCATACCAAACTCCTGGTTGGAATCCACCTCAAATTCCTTCGTCCACCTCCCTCTTGTCCATTTTGTGACATGATTGAAACTTTTAAACATTGTTTATGGTTCTGCGGGCTCAAGTTAAAAAGCTTTAGACTGCCCTCTTCGCTTCCTTGCCATCACTGTTTCATTTCCTATGGTCATGGAAATCAGCTCTTCTCAGACTCTTCCAAACACAATTTGTTAACCAACTCAAGTCGGCTTATCATAATAAAACATATATGGAGATTTCGATGCTAGGCTACCTTGGCTCGTGTCTTGAGATTGAAATTCTTGCCATTTACTCCAACATGCATACCCTTGTTATGAGCATAGAAGCTTTCTTGAGAAAGAAGGCTAGCACTTCTATCGTCCTCTTACTCCAAGTAAAGCATCTCTTGACCCAGATCCAAGAAAAAACTAAGCCTACCTTTTCTGGTGAAACAGGTGTATACAGCTGAAGTTGGCTTTCTGTGATCAGCACAGGTTGATGTGGAATGCTGGGAAGAAATGACTGGAGCATTTAATCTCCAAAGATGATGGGGAAAAAAAGCTGTCTAAATTTCTAGTGGACAGGCATGATTGGAGGAGAGGATTGCGCTGTACAACTCAAATACACATTGCTTATGCGTTTCTTTAGAGTGTGCTGTTGGCAATGCCATGCTGGACTCATTGGGCTTGTAGCAGATTTTTAACAACATTGTTGTTGGGTGTATTTTGGACTGTGCAATGGTTATTTTTAGGCAAAAATCTGTTGTTGTGGACTTTTGTAACTTGATGTTTTCTAACAGCATTGTTATTGATCTTCTAAAACTTTTTGCTTACTGGTTATAACAACATTTGTACTTTTATTCTGATGTAATTTTTGTATGTTGTTTATTTGTTTTTATTAATAAAATTCTTCTTCCAATTAATAGAAAAAACTTATTCCAATGAAAACATGAACGTACCAATTACTTGAAGGCATTAACAAAAAGTGAGCTAAAGTGTTTAGCCTGTCTGTTTGTGTCTCCTTGCTGTAGCTTTCTTGGTTATAATAGTTCTGTTTGTATCTTACTGTTTATTTTATTGCTTTTCAATTAAAAAACCAAAAGTGAGTTGAAGTTAAAAGTAATATTTTGGAATCCAATGCCAAGCAAGTGGTGTGGCTCCAAACTATCTTTATACGGTCAGAGTGTCGGCAAACCCTTCACTCAAACATATATATATATATATATATATATATATATAAAACACATCTTGAATGAATGTGCACATTACAAGCGTCTGTCAATTTCAGAGAGGCACAATCAAATCCGATCATTGATTTTATTTTTTCCTGGTTTGAATCTATTTCTTGCGGAGCAATTCCATATTGAATACGGATGATCACATCACAACATGCGTTTCGTCGGATTTGATACTCTGTAGGTTCAATAATTTTTTTCCGTTTTACTTGTCCATTTTATTTGATTTGATCTACTCTGCAGTTATTTTGATTGATCTTCTGCTGGTTTAATTAGGATTTAAGCTCCCTACCCGTTTCGATCTCCCTCAAACACCTTAAGTTTGCCTGTCAGCTGAATTAATTGAAGTAATTGAGTACGAATAGCTTGTTGTGAGGAAAATTTACTGCAACGTGATAGTTGTTGTAGCCTATTTTGTAGATTGTTGTAAATCCTTGTTCTGTCACTTCTTTTAATTAGCCGATAGACTATATCTGCAACAACTTTCACCTGGAAAATTGTCTTACGTCGGGAAAAACAACTTTCAGGCAGTTCAAACATTCCTCGCCCCACGCCTGAAAGCAAATTTTAACTCGCAACCAATATTTTCATTTAAAACGCTGCAAAAGTCTTGCCTCGACCTCAATAATCTAATAGCTCCAAAACCCCAAAAATTTTAGATCTACTTTTGGCTTACTGTAAATGAATTGAAGCAGCAGTTGTAGGGAGAGTAGTTTTGGTTCGTCTAATTTCAAAATATTTCTGCTTTGGTAGGGTTTCATAATATTTATCCTACAAAACAACACAATACAATTTGTGCAGAACTTAATGTAAGTTGCTTGCCATGGTTTCAGTGAGTTTTTTTTTTTTTTTGGAATCTGTACGCCACCGGATCATTTTTGTCGTGCTTTATTTCATTCCCAAACATTTCTGTTGTTATCTGTTAAATAAATGGCCTTGGTTCTCTTGGTTCTCTGGTTTTATCCATGGCTGTTTTCACCAAACGTTAGATCCCTATTTGTTTCAAGGCGTTGAGATATTTTGAACTGCAAAATGAATTTTACGGTGGTTTAAAATTGTTTATTTTATTTTCCTTTTGGGGTTTTTAATTTTTTCTTTCCCAGTTATTATTAAGTTAGGATTGAATGGATACCAGCTAGGTACCTTTGATACTCTAAATGCAATGATTGTCAGAGCTATTTTCATATAGAGTGAATAGTAGAAATGGGTCCATCTTCATATGTAGAAATGGGACCATCTTCATATGTTAAATTTATCTCATTCTTTTTTACAAATCTTACATTGTTCAAATATTTCTTCAGACTTTTGTGTCATTATATTGGCTTTTATACTTTCAAGATAAAACATAAGAGGGCAATGGATTAGCGTGTCACCAAATGACTCAAAGTTTAAAAGATTGGGTTGACTAAGTGACAAACAGTCTGAGTTTTCAAATGGTTATCTCTAACTTACTGGTACAACTATATATCAATCTACTATTTGAGCTTTTATGGTTAATCCATCTAAATACACAAATAAATTATGATTTTCATATTTTTAAAATAAATTTATTTGTAATTATAATTGTTTAAGGAGATTAAGCAATATACGTTTAGTGTTTCTCAAATTTTTAAATGGTGATTGAAGAGTTAGAGATACCAAATTGTCATAGGTGAAGGAACATTTAAAATATAATGATATTTAAAAATACATGTATCATTAATATATTTGTAATGGTGAAATTTTTATATTTATGTTAGTTTTGAGGAAATGCTTTGATATATATAAGTGATCTAATTTTGTGAAGATTTGACATTAATTTTTTGCCCTCTTTTCCTCTTGTGCATCCTTTTCTTCTACAAACATGTGGAATTGTACTCTCTAGCATATTAGCTTAGATATAGTTTTTTATGACATAACCATTGCACCTCCTTCACATCAATGCTAATTATTGTTGGGACAAAATTTACTTGATTTCTTCTATTTTTGTGATTAATGAGGTAAAATTTTGGTAAGGTTGGTTGAAGATTAAAAGTCGATAATTTTGTTTTTAAGTTCTTGAAGTGTTAAATTATTTTGTAGCTCTATAATTTAAATTCATTAGGTGTATTTTTTTGTCTTTTGTGTAGAGGAATTGTGTGTATGCAACCCTCTAGCACTGAGAAATCATTTTACATCTATTTGGACTAAGGTAAGGCTGTCAAATATGCTAACTTGTTCTTTTATTAAGATTGATTTGAAAATTTGAGTTAAATTGTATGTAATGTTAGAGATCCTTGTCTTCCTCCTACTACTTGCTTTATACTTTTTGAAAGGCTAGTGTATTCTTGTATAATGAGAATGATATGCATGGTAAGGTATTTAGTCTATTAGGAAAATATGCATTTTATTTATAATACTTAATCAATGGTAAATTGATATGAGCATGTGCATTCTACCTGTATGAAAGTCAACATGGTTATTTGTGTTTTGTTAGTGTATCTTGAATAATTGAGGTAAAATGTGAGAAATGATGATTGTCGTATTGCATAGGTACAGTCTACCTTCGAAAAACCCCATGTATTTATTTTGTCTTTGTAGAAGAGAAACATTAATTTTTAGATTTGTATACTTGAGATGCCTAGCCTACCACTCAAACAACCTATGGATTGATTTTATTTTATTTATGGCTTGTGCAAGCTTTTTGATTTGAAATTCGAAATCTAGGATTTTCCCAAAGTGAAACTAGACTCGTGGAGATATGCATTGAGCTGTGTGAAATCCAAATGTATTTTTCCTATTGGAAGACCATCTATTATTTTATTTTTTAAATATTGGGATAATGTTTAGTTGAGATTCAAGGAAAGAAAATGTTTTTCCAATTGGTTATGTTGAGTTTGGAGATTGTATTGGTTGCAATATATAGTACTTCCTCTCTCCCTTAGCTACCATACTTGTATTGGAAATGGAAAGTTAATGTTTGCATTAGGTTATGAACTGGGATGAATAAGTATTTAGTTTTTTTAATTGGATTAAGAAAAATAAATATATTATATCATAAATAACGAAAACAAAACATCTATAAAGGAATCAAAGCTGAGTCACCATTCAAAGTGAGGGTGAAAGAAAACACTTGTTTGGGGAATCCTCCAATCCATGATAACAAAATGCTATTGTGAAGCTACCACTACCTAGAAAAGAAGCTACCAGTTTCCTTCAAGAAAGGTGTAAGATCACCATAGGTTTTTGGCCATGGAAGAGGCTGAGTACTAGAATGTTGAATGCTAAGGGTGAAGATCCTTATGTTGTAGGTTCATATATTGTAATGTTCTTGTAACTTGAATGCAAAGATGTGAATGTATACTATTATGTAATTGTCTCTATGTCTGAGATGTAATATCCTTTGAATTGAAATAATAAAGTTATTGATGTTCTTCAAACATATTTGTTGTTTGAGTTATCTATTTGTTTGTTTTCCATTCAAGGAGTGGTGTAAATGCTTGCATATAGGTGATGAGGCTATTGTATTTTTAGGTGGATTGTTAAGTAGAATTTTATGATAGGATTAAGCAAACCTTTCTGTCATAATGTGATAGATGTTTGTAGGTCATCAAGATTATGTTATAGCATTACAATATGATGTGCATGATATGTGACTCTGTAGCCCAAGGCAAGCAATAGTCTTGCATAGTTGTCTTTCTTCATCCTCAAAAATAATCTTCAACTTCAAAAAGTCATTTCCCTACTTTAATTAGTTTAGATTTATTTTATGTTTCAACATCATACCTTGTTTTAAATAAGAACAGGGGGTGTACCATCCATGAATGTAGCCATACAAACCCTTGTCATTTCTATGAAGCTTATCTACTTTACATTGTGTTGCATCATAATCTAAATATTTGCATCTAGTGTCTTATAGGACCATTCTCCTAGATTCTGTAGAGCTTGAAGTGTAGGGGAGAAAAGTATAAAATCCATCTCCCATTTGTCGGCCACTAATCTTGAAGTTCTTGAGCATAAGGGCTGGCTATCCTTTAGAGGATTTTCAATGTTCAATTGAAAAAAACCAACAAATTGGCGACTCTATTAGGGAGATAATGCATATCCATTTGAGAAAGAGTCAAGAGCTTTGCTGATCTGAAGACCTTCAGACTTGGAGAAGGAACTTTTCACAAAATTTCTATAGTTTTATTGAAATTTGGTACTTTGCTGGTGGAGAGAGCTTAGAAATAAATTTGATCTTTGAAGGAGCTTCCTGCTATTGAAAGATCTTATCCTCTTTGAAGAGGTGGCAACTTTGGAAAATATTATTTACATCATTAGAAGAGTTTGGGATTTGCAACGTTCTTTAGGTATTTATCTATTGCTATATTATGTGTGAAGGTCAGCTATAAGAAGTCCTAAAAGAATTTTGTTCCTTTATTCAGTGATTTTTAGCACTAAGAAAATGGGAATAGAGAAAATCTAATATTCTAAAAAGGAAGAGATACTAAGAAGCAAATATTTGTAGAGGGAATTGATTTTTATTTGCAAATATGTACATAATTGTTCTAGTTCTTCCTTTACAAGTTTTTATGTCATAATAGAACAACAATCATGTTATAAAAAAAATGTTCTCTAATGAAAGATTGTTCTAATAGGGTGAAAAAACCAAAACTCACTCAATCCAACCTTTATCAAAGTCTTAACACCTCAAACACAATGGCTTCCTTCACAAATCTACCATTTCTCTAGTAGGGCAACAAACAAGGTTTTCCTCACATAATTTGTAGACTTGGTCTCAAAACGAGAAACTAATCACCATCTTGGATACCCATTTGGGTATTTAAGAAAATATAAAGAGTGAAAGTATGATTTTTTTGAAACAAACCCCTCTAAAATTGTCTACTACGCTGCTCACAAGGCCTAATTAGGCTTGTTAGATAGGGAAACTATTGGTTCTACCATATCCAACCCTCAATTCTTCATTCCAGAGAGCCTATTATGTCATATAGGGATTGCAAATGCAAATTCTATCAACTAGAATGGTCTCCAAGCAACTCTTCTACAAAACCCTACTTCTATGCCACTTTTTCACCCAAAAACAAGAGGTTTTTCACCTTAGGGCATCACCTATTCTTCATCAAACTTCCTTCCCTACTCCTGAAAACTTCACAAACAAAAAAAAAACATAAATACCTCCATTCCACTAGTTCTAAGGCCATTTCACTAGTGGAATGGTTCAAAGCTTCATTTTCTCCAATCAAAACATTAAAACCTAGGGTTTCAAGGTAGTTTTCAGAAAATTCCTCTTATTCACACAAAAATTAATGAAATTAGATGCAATCGGATTCAAATAAGAGCTACTTCACTCCTTCATCAATCCTAATGCACAAAATTTCACTCTTAGGCTGTACCAAACATTGTAGTTGCAAGTTTTGCTTTCAAAACGCATAAAAAATGGAGTTTTGTTATTCAAATTTCAAAATTACATCATCAAATTATTTCCCAGCATACATCAGTGCTTTTTAAGACTTCACACCCAAAACCAATCAATCCAAACTACCTCCCAACTTCCAAACCGTTCAAATTTCCTAATACATAAAAAATGCAAAGTTGATTAGCAACTTTTTGGAACTTTTTTGCAAAATGACAACTATTCACAACCTATCACCTAATAACCCAAAAACCTTACAAATAATGGAAAATGGTCTTAAAGACCTTATTTCAAAAAAAAAAACATGACTTAACACAAGAGCACTAACATACTAAACCCTCTTTACATCATGAAAGCCCAAGTGCTCTGCACCATTCTCCACGGGAAAAAAGGACTGAAGTCCCATTGAGGACTATGTCGCAATAGAAAAATCATGGATGATTATGTCCTTCTCTAACCTCCTAGTGCTTTCTCCATCTGGTAATCCCTTCCATTGAATCAAATACTAGAAAAAGGCATCGTTCCTAGTTTTCTTGAACTCTTTGGCACCTAATTCATGCTTCAATTGTAGAAGTCTATTTGATAGATGATCCATGATTTGTCCTTCACCTAAGAATGCTATTGAATTTTCCTCTTTATCTACTACCATGTATCTTCCTCTCTTGTAATGAACTTCCTTCTTCTTCACTCCCATTGTGTTCTTGAACTTGCTCTTTTTCCCTTGCAACTTATCTTTGATATCTTCACTCTTCCTTGAATCCATCTCTTCCATCTGATGCTCTACCCCTATGACTACTACTTTCTCAAGTTTATTAACCTCTGATTTGACAAAAATAGAATGACCACTAGCCTCTTCTAAAATTAATGAATGAATCACCTCTTCTATCCTCCTATCAACACACTTTTTAAGTCCTTCCTAAATCTGCAAAATCAATTCATCCTTGACCTTTAAAAAATTAGATTTTATCATCAACTCAATATCATTTCCCTCCAAATTCAAACCATTTTTCAAGCCTAGTATCATAACATCTCCAAGTGTAGGAGTGGCTGCAAGGTCTCTATCCTTCTCTTCTACTTTTATGAACTCTTTTATACCTACCATCATCACATTGGCTACCTTAGTTTTCCCTTTATCCTCCTCTTTCAAAGGTGTAAAAGTAAAATAAATTCCACATTTTTCAATCTCATAAGTGTTTCTTCTCCCATCATACAAAGCATGCCTATCAAATTTCCAAGGCCTCTCTAGCAACAAATAGCACACATCTTGTGGGTTTGTTCAATGAATGCCTTGTTTTGCCTTGCTTTGTACAAAACAACTCTACTTCATTTTGACATATGTTTTGTAAGGGCCAAAAGGGTATCCAAAATAGTTTTCAAATTACCTTTAGCAAGTATTTGAAGGAAATTATGACAAAAAAGGTTTGAAAATTGCTGCCCCACCTTTTGGGTTTGAGAACTCATTGTCTAGGATGAACAAAATGCATAATTGCAGCCTTAAGTTTTGAAGTCCTGTTTAAAGGTGATAGGAAAGTTGTTTTGAGGTTCTTCCCTTCCTTTGCATCATGTCTGTAGAGAATGTGATCATTGAGGAATTCTTGTTTATGCATGAACTCTATCAAGATTGTTATGAAAAATTGAAAGCATGGATAAAAAATCATGATGGTTTTGCTTGCCCTATGATAGGTTTGATCACGCTTCCACTTAATGTTGGATACAAATAAGTAGATGTCTCATTCTCCATCATCCCAATGTTAGACCAATTCCATGTGAAGTTAGGTTATCCATGGTTACACTATATGGATGTAGTCCTACCGATTATTCACAAGTGCATAAATTTCCTTTCAAACCCAAATACTTATAGTGCATCATAGTGGGTTTAATCCTTTTTCTTCTCATGGAAAATTTCCATTGGATTTATTTTGGCCTCAACATATGGAACCTGTTAAGCCTCATGAGGATTTCTTTTTTTTATCATACCAAATGTTTAAGGAAAAATGCGTAATTGAATTATTCCTTAACAATATCCCACTTGAAAATGATAAGTCCATGGTTGTTCCTCCTACCCCAATAGTTGTGGATGAATCTATTCCTGAAGAAAAATATTTCTTGAGTAACCAAGGTAAATATGCATCTGTTCCTCCACCTATATCGTACAAAAGACCAAGAGACAATCACATAATTAGCTTTGTTCCTTTAAAGACAAAAGAAATATTTAAGTCTAAAGAGATAGTGGTTTCCCAACCCTTAATGGTCCCTTTAGTTCCTCCCTTAAGAGAAGAAAAGAGACTAATGGTTGAAAAACCCGCTCGTACACCTTCAAAAGTTGAAAACCATGCAAGAAAGAATAGAAATGCTAAGGAGAATAGGCATAAACATCATGCTATTTCTCATCAATTAGAAGAGAAAAATAAAACAATACATCAAGACCAACATAAATCCAACCAAAGAATGATAATCCATCACCTTCACCAAAACATGAACCTTACATGTCTACACCAAAATAGAAATTAAAACACGAACATACAAATAACATTATTATAAAATCTCATGTTGTGATTAATCTAGACGAAGAAGAAGAAATTCTTAAAATTGATGAACAAGTGTGCATAATGAGTTGAATATGTTTTTTTCAAAATGTATGACTTTATATGGGGGAAACTATGATGATCCTCTTGATGGGAGTGACCCAAAATGTGTTGAACCTGGTGATGCTCTTAGTTTGGCACTTTTTGTAGTTTGTTTGGCTAGTTTTCCCCCTTCTATATATGATGAGCAAGATTGGGATGCAGATGACCTGCTTTAGTTTAGCTCACATGTGTAGTGCTACATTATTGTGTTTTCTTGCACGTGATGTGATCCCATGTGTTGTGTTGCTTGATGTGTATTTATGTTTGTGCGTTTTCTTTGGATGACCCTTGTTGCTTTGTTGGCACAAGGTTACACAAAAAATGAATTAGTCATGACATTCTTCTATTTGTATATTCATTCTTCTATATATTGTAAAATTTATGTTGTATTTTATTTTCCTTTTGGGGATGATGCAAGGTATTGGTACATTTAGGTCTCTTCCATGTTGACCCAAAAGTTTATTTGTTCTTTGTGTGTGTCATTCTTCCATTTTTTTTTGTTCCATGAGTATTTAGGGAATGATGCCAGTTCTGAGCTCTATTATATCACTATAGAAAAGATGTATACTGACCTCAAATTTGTGGATCCCTTCAATGTTCACCTTTTGTCTTGTTTATGCCATTATATTTGGAGGCAACCCCCTTTCATGAGGAAATTTTATTTGGAAACATATAATTCTCATAGTGCTTTCCAAATAAGCTCTCATGTCTTTATCATATGGCATTTATCATTTCACTACTTCAAAGTAATTTCTCACAACATGGTGTTTTGCAATATCTTTAAAGTGGGGGAATACATTGACATTATTTTGTTTCACTTTGTTCACACACAATGAACTTTGTGGTTCATTGACATTGACATTTTTCTTCATTTGGTTCATGTGCATTGAGCTTAGTGTGGCATTTGGATAACATCTTAGCAATTTTTTGGCACCTTATCACAGTTATTAGGGAGTATAACTCTTGGTTTGGTTGTTAATGGGTACACACCTAGTGAAAAACTATCCTCACTAGACCTTGTGTGTTTCTCATTTTTTGCCACCTTGTTAATGGTTACACCTAGTGAAAACTAGTCCTCATTAGACCTAGTGTGTTTCTCATTTTACCTTGTCTTGGGGGTTCACTTAGTGAAAATTGGTCCTCACTAGCTTATGTTTCTTTCTTCTTTGTGATTCACTGAGCTTTGCTATGGTGTGAGTCATGAATGAATTTGGTGTGGATCTAGTATAACATAACTTGCTAACTAGTGATTATCCATGTTGGCCTTGCCATTGCACCAAAAAATTGACCTATCAATGCTTGATACAAGCTTCAAATAAGATCCACAAGAGGCGGTTAAACCATGTCACAAACCCAAGTGTTGTGCTAGACAAGGGAGACCAAGGGACACACCATCTTGCAACAATCCCCCCCCACCGAGCACAAGCAAGGGGTTTGAACCTATGACCTTCGCTCTGATACCAATTGTTGGCCTTGTTGTTGCACCAAAAGATTGACTTGCCAATGCTCGATACAAGCTTCAGATAAGATCTGTAGGAGGCGGTTAAACCATGTTACAAACCCAAGCACTATGTTAGACAAGGAAGACCAAGGGACACACCATCTTGCAACAATCCGTTCTCTCCTTTTTTACATTTTTACATTGTGTATTCTTGTGTATATTGCATTGATGCTCTTCATGTTGGAAAAAAAAGGATAGACAACTGAGAGAGGGGGTGAATTAATTGTCACCGAATATTCAAACTTGTTAAACTTTACTAAACTTAATCTCAAATCAGATGAATGAACACTACACCATGAACAATAAACACATTAGAAACACAAAGAACACTAAGATTTTTACGTGGAAACCCTGTTAGGGGAAAAACCATGGTGGATGTCAGCCCATAATATTATACCTTGTTTAAAGTATAAAGAAGAATAATGAGAATGCACATGCATTTAGGCACACTACCTAGAGCTCACTACTCAAATACAAGAGGGCTCACTACCCAAGGAAGAAAAACTGTCTTATAGAGATTCAAATTAGATCCACAGTATATTGAATTGAGAAATTAGCTTCTTCAAAAGCCTGATTACATTTAGGTTAAGCACATAAACACTTCTTCACACTTCACTCAATCTTCTTCACACTCTACTCTGCGATCAAATGATTTGAACACTATTCACACACTTGCACTTTCTCTGGAACTCTTTGTTACAACACTTTGCTCAAACATTTGCTCTTATATATCCGCTACATGTGATTTCATCAACTTTGTCGACCAAAATAAAATATGAAAATACAAAACATGCATGCAATGTTGGCCCAAATTTACAAATAAAATTTCAATGCGAATCACACATCATCGGCCACAATATAATGAAGACCTAAAATAATATCCTCGAGCACACCAAATATTCAAAAATTAGTCTCGGAGGATCCACAACATGTTACAACCACCATGTTAGCCAAGAACATGAAAAACTGAACACGCAAGGGAAAAATCATCAACCA
>VDFB02106470.1:0-13327 GCA_007258455.2 Sequoia sempervirens | reverse complement strand
AAACAAAAAAAGGAAAATTTTGAGGTAGGGTTAGTGTTTAGGTAGTTGTAAATGTGGGCAGATGATAAAGATGTGGGACTCATGTAAATTAATGAACATGTATTTCACCATTACATTTGACTGCATGTGAATCATAAAATGAACATGTATTTCAATCTAGTATCTGAGAACTCAGAGTCATGCATAAAATATTTAGACTTAAAAAGATATGGCTCAGTTCATGTAAAGTAATGGACCCATCTTGATTTCTTTGTTTGATCTTCCTCCTTGACATGAACACACAATAGGAACATACAAAACTAAGAAAAATAAGAAATGAAATTTTTTCATAATCAAGGTAAACTAAGCACAACTACAAGTTCATTTAACTATCTACACAAATATGAGATAGTATTAGAGTATTCTACCTATGCATAGCATGGTATTGTAATATTGTGGCAATGTAATGTTGAATAGAGTGGTATAACACTTCAAGAATGAATATGTAATCTGGCTAAGATCCATTTATACATGATAATCATGAGTCTTTATGTGGTATATGTCAAGGTGAAAGTTAAAAATTGTGTCACACTTTTATAAATGAAATTACCAACATTGATCTAATTTTTTTAGTACTTGAATCACAATAAAATAATATTTATATTTTAAATTTTGAAATGATGTTAACTAACTAAATGTAGATTTTTAGTGTATTTTATGTTTGTATTTTTTAAAATTAAAAAATTATTTAAATGTATTTTTTATAAAATTGACACTATAATTTAATTGTTGATAACATTTTGAAGAATGAGATTAAGTGGGACATTATTCTTAATAAAAAAAAATTGGGATTCAATTGTTTTTTTTTCTATTTACAACTTGAAACGTGAACTACTTTTTTCCATATCAATAAATATTAAAATTTACATGTACTAAAAACACAACTATTTCAATTAGATGTCACCTTTTGTCTTAATTGTTTATCCAAAAAAAAATAACATCTTAACATGGAATCTCTTCTCTAACTTGTATTATATTTTTTTCAAAAAAAACTTTACTATTTTCTTTAACAAGAAAATCAATGTTAACTTTGCTGATCTTTTTTGTTTGACCTTTTTGGTCTGTCTTGTGTGGTTGCTGCTGATCTTTTCTTAGGCAGCTGGTCTTTTTGGTTGGGCTTTTGTGTCCTCTCTTTATTATTGTAAATGTTGTGGTTTTGGGTCCCTGTAAAACCCGTTTTACCTTTTTATCAAAAACTATTAAAAATTATATTTTTGAAACTATACTTATAGATATACAAAAGGGTATGTTTAGATTTCTTAAAAAATAATTATTTACATGAGTAAATTAGATGCAATTTTTCTGGATTCAACTGTGTGTGTTTATTTGGATCAACATTTAGAATCACACTCAACATGATTCATCATTCCTACTATTACATGAGTAAAATTGTAAAAATATGATTTTTTTTGAATAATTTGATTTTGATAAATTAGACTTATGATGCTAGATGTGTATTTAATGGACATTCTAATTGATTTTTTTCTCCAATCTAATCTAAATAATTTAGATAGATCATATATTTGACCAAAATTGACTTTTAGTAAATTGTCTTTAAGTGTGACACAAATTTGAACTTTCACTAATCACTACTTAAAATCTTATATAATATTCAACCATATATTTGACCAAAATCATTTCTACTAGTAATGATATATTCAATCACCTTTCCATTGGTTGTATCTACAAAATGTAAGGAATTGGAGGAAAGGGAAAAATAGTACATTAAATTAATACATAATTATAAGCGTTAAAATCATATGAACTAGAGATAATTATGAAGGTATATAAGGTTACGCGTAGTATGGAAAAATGAAAAGCATAAGTAGTTCTAAAGGAAAAATATATAGTAAATTTTTAAGTTACTTGAGGTTTATTTTAGCACTACTAACAATTTTTTAATTTTTAGACAAAAATAAAATGATACAAAATTTGAATCAATTTAAAATCCTTAGAGATTTAAGGATAATTATTGACTTAATAAATAAAATAGTTATATATTAAGATCTAAAGAATATAGACTGTCAATGTGAGTAATAATTGTAAAAGTAAAATCAATAATAACTAAAACTATAGGAGAAAATAACTATACTAAGCATAATTTTAGAGATGGAACCAAACTTGGTTGGATTAAGGTATAGCAATATAAAACAAGATGTTTGTTTTTTTAATGAATTTTTTATGGAGATGGAATGAGTACATTTAATTCTCTCAACCTATGGATAAAACTAACAAATATGATGTTGATTGATATTTTTAGTATGATAAGATTAAGTGAATTGGTTTAGCTTGCATATATTTAGTGGGTAAGGCTATGGAAACAATGAGAATTTATAGATTTTAAATTATCATTTATCATTTTAAAATATATAATGGGTAGCATTTTAAATATGTCATGACTCCTCTCACAATCATGTGTCATTTCTATTTACATAATTCACTACCTCATATCTCAAGAAACTAGTATAGTGGAAAACACTATGCACTTCAATTTGAAATATATAATGGTAAAGGTGATCAAACAAAATATTTGAGGTTCTTTATCACTAGATGTTTAGAATTTGTGTATTAAGATAAATTATTAGTCAGTTGTTTCCACACAAATTGAAATCTTTGTTATAAAATGTTGGTTTTCTCTTCAAAATGATTTTATTCGTACTTTATGAATTGAAAAAAGAGCATGTGCAACTCTTTTGGATGAATATGGGGTTGAAAATAATGGTTTTAGATATATTTGCTTTTGAATAAAATTTATATCCTTATGTTATAACATAAGAACAATAGTTCTCCTTGATGATAAGTGCCAATGCATTTTATTAAGAGATTGGTGTCTCTTAATAAAATGTACATCTTAATAGCTAAATGCTTCATATATGTTTTTTAATAGATTAGTTAAAATAATGAGATAATAAAACTGGTATCTTATAAACTTTTGTGCGAAATATATTATTAAAAAAAAATAGATTTAATAGGTTAAATGAGGAATGTATTTTGAATTTACTATTGAAAATGGACTACAAGTTGTGGGTCTCACTAATTTTATTAATGAGACTCAATATACATTATAATTAGTTTATATTTGTACTTAAAAAGATTTAAATATTTTTAACTTGTTTTTAAAAATTGATTCAGATTATAGATCTTACTAATTTTACTAATAAGACATATATACATTAAAATTAAATTTATATTTACATAAAAGAAAATATTTACAATTAGAGTCCATCTTTATAAAATCATGAAACCAAAATTATAAAACAAGAAACAAGGGTAGAATGCATAGCATGTGAAATTATGTGTCTATTTCAAACAAGCAAAAAGAGAGCGAAGGTAGGTCATGTAAAAAGGGGCTCCAAATTTAACATATTCTTCCATCTTTGATTAATCACCAGAGAAAATTCATTTAAACAAATGATATAGTTGGAGATTTGGAGAGCTGAAATTCCCAATCTTTGTCTTTCTGTAAAGATTATTCTCAACTAATATTTTTTTAAGGACATTAAAAGACTTGTACACAAGGTTGTTCGCTGCCCCATTAATAACGAAGAAACTAGTCATGGAACATATTTCTTTAGAAGGGAAACATAATATTATATGTCTAAATACAACTGTGTAGTAGATTGCCAAAACAATAAAATGGATAAATGATGCACAAAACAGAAAATTGAAATCAAATAAAATAGAAATTCCCAAGCTAAAAATAAAATAAGAGATTTGTTTTGTAATGCCCCGCCACACAACCCTAGAGGAAGTTGCAATTCACTACTTAAACGTACCAAATTTTTTTTTTTGTTTAAGTACAAATAACATGTAAGATGAATACATATTGCCAACAACCTCTAAGGCCACGAGACAAAGATTACTTAAAAACCCAACATCAACTAACATTAACATAAACTGAAACATTAATCACTTAAGGAAATGAAACAACATACACTCCATTCAAGATAAATTACAACAAGGATAAGTAAATACCTCAAGATTCCAATTTAACATTTAACAATAAGGTTACATCACTCATTCCCCGAATGAGGTAAGTCCAACACTCATAATTACAATTACAAATTCCACCTCGAAACAAATGAGGGGGGTAATTAAAATACATTAAGAACTAAAAGAACAAGGCATGAGAAGCAACTGATTCCCACGAGCTCTCCAGCTGGAAATCACGAACACACGAACATGAAGAAGGACCAACAGAAAGATGCACGCCACCCGACCACGTGGAACCCAAAGGCCCCACTCCCTCCGTGCTAGGAGATAGTAACCAGGAATTCCTACCCAAGACCATCTACCACTAGACACAAGCAAGCACACTGAACTGAAACAAGAACAAAACCCACATTACTTAACACAATGGTTACAATGCTTCCAGAGTACAAAATCGAGTACCATCACTATACAAAATAAACTCACGGTACAACACCATACCGACTGCTGTCATAGGAGGAGTGTCATCGCAAAGGCTGCATTGGTTATCCAATGGTGTTCTTCCTAGGTCTCGGCTCCCCTCTTGGGATATCCTGGTAACCTCTCACGAACTCGGCGCCATATGCCCACCAGAGCGGAATCGATTATCTTTCGAGAAGACAAGATAACGATCTTGCCATTCTAGGCCTTCCCGACTCATCTCAAGTCTCGTACAAGCCCTTGAGCCAATGAGCGAGGCTAAATTATCTTATTAATGTTCAAAGCTACTCTCTCCCTAGTAAGTTATTTTAATTTTCACTTAATTAACTAACTTTCACACGAGTTATCCTGGAACCACTTTGGGTCCGGCGCTCGTTTGAAAGCCACTCCCCTATCGACAACACATAAATCAACCACATGCCAAGGGTAGACGATGCACTAACACTTATCACAAATAATCCAACACCTCAACAAGTAACACATCCCTACGGATGTACAAAATTGGGAACCAAAACGTGCACTACCCAAGGCTAACACAAGGTTGACTACATAAAGAAACCCACACAACAACTGATAACTTGACTCAATCATGAATTACAAGGTCACACAACCCGTTCAAAGAACCAGGTAACCACTTGAGCTTACTCACACATAATCCAAGATAGCCAAAGCAAAACATAAGAGACATAGCATCATCTAAAGAAAACACTGCTGGAAGACTTACATGATCAACGATAAACGACTTAAAGCCAACAATCATATAAACTCACGAATAACCACCCATACCAATAAAAGAACCCAAAGCAGGAAGATTCACAAAACATTTACTCTCCTTCCACAACATCGAAGGCGAACAATTAGCATTGAAAACATTCAGACACATAGGTAAGCTAATGTTCGGATTTCTTAAATCCATTCAAACACAGAATTCATGACTTGCATTTATCCAATCGATTGATCCCATTTCTTTTCATGACATTGAATTATATAAAGAACAAATCATTTACTCTAAATCTCATAACCCTATTCATAAGCAAAACATGATAATAATGCAGCTATCTGGTTAAAGTTTAAGTCAGCTGTTCTCCCTAAGTTTCACTAACGTAATCAACTCAAGGTATTTTAATAAATAACATTTAAATTAAACCACTTAATCCATTTTGCAACAAAGAACATTCAACCAACTAAAATCGATATTTCAGATAAGACGTTAGATTTTCCAAACTCCACTCTTACCTCTAAAAGCATAACGATAACCATCTTCATATATTTGGATTATGACACCACTTAACGCGTCTATTAACTACGATACCATTGCGAAATCCATACAATTAAATATAGAAGCATGATGACATGATTATTTACAAACAAATATTCATAGTATGAATATACCTTCATGAACAAAGTTACTCAATTTAACCAGCTATTATTTTAACAAAGACGAAAAGAAGAATTCCATTTAATTACAAAATATACCGAATAACTTTTATATTTCCAATTAAACATCTCCAAAACTTTATGAATTAACCAATAGAATAAAACATATTTTAACTTATACTAATTTCATTTAAATTAACATATATTAAATATATTATATTTTATATAATATATAATATTAAATATTATAATTATTATATAAAATATAATATAAAATAATTTTCATTACAGATATTTAATTTGAAATAATAAATAAAATAAAAGAAATTTCGAATCTAAAATAAACAAAGGGAAGGGGGCCGGCCCTAGGGCACACAGCCCCTGCCTCCCGCCGGGCGGCGGTGGCTGTGTGTTCACACAGCTGACGCCTCCTTCTACCGCCGCCGGCGGCGGCGGCGGCGGTGGGGGTTGACCTCCCCAACCACCCCAAAAACAAATAACATAACATAAAAAAATTTAAAATTATTTCACTGTGTTTTTCAAACGAATTTACCAGAAATTTTCTGAGTTAAACCATATTTTAAAAATTTTCTCAAATAACAAATATATGGCATATATATTTGTGGGTATTTCATATATTAAGATATATGGTTGTACTCACAATTATCTATGCCCAAAACTTGATTTCATGCCCAAATTATGAAAATAATCCCCACCCATTTCAAAAAAAAAAAAGAACTTATTCAAAACAACAACATGGGTTTTCACAAGTCTAGTTTAATCATTGAGCTTTCTTGAATTTTCTTTCTATTTTCAAATCCATTACCATTGTGCAAATTGAAAAGCTTTTCCAAGGGTTTTATTGAATCTAAAACTATATCTTCAACCATTCAAAAAGAGCAAGAAGATGGAGGAAGGATAGAACCTTATGTTTTCTCCAAACTTGGCAAGCTTCCTCCATGGAGATTTTTCCAAGCACTCCTTCAAGCCTCTCCACCCAAAACTCCAACCAAGAATCCATGGAGGTTGAAAAGAAAACCCTAAAATAAAAATATACCTTTTTCCAAACTTCCCTAATTCAAATTCAAATTCTACTTCTAATTCAAATTCAAATTCTAACTCAATACAAATTAAATTGAACTCAAATTCAAATCAACATTTAATTCAAATTCCAATTTCAATTTCAAACACAAATATCTTTTACCAAAAAAGTCAACTAATTCAGAAAATATCCTTTTTACCCCAAAGTCTTGCATAAGAAATATTTGAATTTTTTTAATAACTTTAACCCATTTTCTATTTCCAATTTGAATTCAAAATTATTTTAGCATTTTACATTCAACAAAAGAATTAAATCTTTTACACTTTTAATTCAAAAGGGATAATTTAGCTAATTCACACAATTAATTAAATTATCAATAAAGTAAATCTAATTCAAAATTAGATTATTTTGTTAATTAAATTAAATTAATTAATTAATCACTAATTTTCCAATATCTCAATAGGACAAAACATTCATTTATAATTTCCAAAAGCTATTTAATCACTTTTAGCTTGCAAATAAACACATTTAGTCATTAATTAGACTACGCAAGCCATTAAATAAACTTTAACTTGAAATTAAATAAACACTCAAAGGGAACTGACCAAGATAAAACAACTGACCCCAATGACGACCCAACAACATGCTACGACTAGGGTGACGACTTGGTTCGGAAAACCTAGCTACTATCTCCCAATTAATTTCCGTTGATCAATGGACACGCTCAAACCTAGAAACCAGGTGGAGTCGATGTCATGTACCTGCCAACCTGCAACCAAGAGCATGTCGAACGTGCATATATACATAATATGATCAGACACACCGTGAAGAGGAAATCTCAGAATCATAGGGCACTCGCAAGCGAGTGATACAACCCCGTCCCCTTCACCAATCCAATATCACTAACTGACAAAGCTAACATTATTAACATAATCAAAGCATAAGCATCATTAATTCATATGTTAACACGATCGAAGCATAACATAGGAAAACATTGTCTAATTATCAGAGTACAAAAAGGAGGGGTGTTACATCCTCCCCCCCTAGGGCCAGGCTTACTCCTGGAAGCCTGCAAGCTCCCCTATAACAAACTCCATAAGATCACATATAAATCAATATCATTGCAAGTTTACTCCAGACAAGATATACAACATTATCACTTCAATATTCGTTCGACATTTTGTATTTTGAATCTAGGTATAATAATCTAATCATCAACATGATTTCTTAAAATTTAACAATGAAGTTGGGGACTATAGGCCTCACCAACAACATATGCACCTATAATGCATTTATCTTTAACATGCAACTGTTTCACTAATCCTTTATTTCTCTAAAATTTTACACACTACAAAATGGTTTTCTATTTAGATTATACATTTTCCATGATTATGAATGCAACTTGGGGACTTAGGTCCTTTACCCAAGGTTTGGTCTAGGAAACAAACCTTCATGAATACATAATCCATTTTCTCATAAGATACAAACGCCATACTAAGGCACTCAAGGAAAGAGGTCTATGTCTATCTTGCCACATCAAGCACTTGGAATACACCCAACAAACACACTACAACCACACTCAAGAATCCACTCAAGGGTCTCAACCCTTTACACAACGAAAAGCCAAGCAACAAGGAAGCCAAACAAAACACACCTCTTGGTTGGCTTGCGAGCCTAATCCTCACAAAAGCATTCAACCAAAGACATGCAAGGGTGGAAACAACAACAAAGATGATTGTCGTCCACCACACACAACACACCAAAATCACATACTACACAATCGTCCATAATGCATTCTTCCAATAGAATGGATATCGGTGCATTGCGCACTGCACCGAGGGTCCTACCCTTTCCACTAGTTTCCTGCACCATTGGACCAAAACCAATTAACGACAACTTCTGGGCAAACAAGAGAAATCAACCCAAAAGGGACAACCACACAAAAGAGAAAAACAACAAGGTCAATACAATGGCTCATAGTGCCCAGAGTATAAACCTACACACATACAACATAATGGGTCCAACATAATCCCAGAGTTCCCAGTGTTTAAACCTAGGCTCTGATACCATGTGTAATGCCCCGCCACGCAACCCTAGAGGAAGTTGTAATTCACTACTTAAACATACCAATTTTTTTTTTTGTTTAAGTACAAATAACATGTAAGATGAATACATATTGCCAACAACCTCTAAGGCCACGAGACAAAGATTACTTAAAAACCCAACATCAACTAACATTAACATAAACTGAAACATTAATCACTTAAGGAAATGAAACAACATACACTCCATTCAAGATAAATTACAACAAGGATAATTAAATACCTCAAGATTCCAATTTAACATTTAACAATAAGGTTACATCACTCATTCCCCGAATGAGGTAAGTCCAACACTCATAATTACAATTACAAATTCCACCTCGAAACAAATGAGGGGGGTAATTAAAATACATTAAGAACTAAAAGAACAAGGCATGAGAAGCAACTGATTCCCACGAGCTCTCCAGCTGGTAATCACGAACACACGAACATGAAGAAGGACCAATGGAAAGATGCACGCCACCCGACCACGTGGAACCCAAAGGCCCCACTCCCTCCGTGCTAGGAGATAGTAACCAGGAATTCCTACCCAAGACCATCTACCACTAGACACAAGCAAGCACACTGAACTGAAACAAGAACAAAACCCACATTACTTAACACAATGGTTACAATGCTTCCAGAGTACAAAATCGAGTACCATCACTATACAAAATAAACTCACGGTACAACACCATACCGACTGCTGTCATAGGAGGAGTGTCATCGCAAAGGCTGCATTGGTTATCCAATGGTGTTCTTCCTAGGTCTCGGCTCCCCTCTCGGGATATCCTGGTAACCTCTCACGAACCCGGCGCCATATGCCCACCAGAGTGGAATCGATTATCTTTCAAGAAGACAAGATAATGATCTTGCCATTCCAGGCCTTCCCGACTCATCTCAAGTCTCGTACAAGCCCTTGAGCCAATGAGCGAGGCTAAATTATCTTATTAATGTTCAAAGCTACTCTCTCCCTAGTAAGTTATTTTAATTTTCACTTAATTAACTAACTTTCACACGAGTTATCCTGGAACCACTTTGGGTCCGGCGCTCGTTTGAAAGCCACTCCCCTATCGACAACACATAAATCAACCACATGCCAAGGGTAGACGATGCACTAACACTTATCACAAATAATCCAACACCTCAACAAGTAACACATCCCTACGGATGTACAAAATTGGGAACCAAAACGTGCACTACCCAAGGCTAACACAAGGTTGACTACATAAAGAAACCCACACAACAACTGATAACTTGACTCAATCATGAATTACAAGGTCACACAACCCGTTCAAAGAACCAGGTAACCACTTGAGCTTACTCACACATAATCCAAGATAGCCAAAGCAAAACATAAGAGACATAGCATCATCTAAAGAAAACACTGCTGGAAGACTTACATGATCAACGATAAACGACTTAAAGCCAACAATCATATAAACTCACGAATAACCACCCATACCAATAAAAGAACCCAAAGCAGGAAGATTCACAAAACATTTACTCTCCTTCCACAACATCGAAGGCGAACAATTAGCATTGAAAACATTCAGACACATAGGTAAGCTAATGTTCGGATTTCTTAAATCCATTCAAACACAGAATTCATGACTTGCATTTATCCAATCGATTGATCCCATTTCTTTTCATGACATTGAATTATATAAAGAACAAATCATTTACTCTAAATCTCATAACCCTATTCATAAGCAAAACATGATAATAATGCAGCTATCTGGTTAAAGTTTAAGTCAGCTGTTCTCCCTAAGTTTCACTAACGTAATCAACTCAAGGTATTTTAATAAATAACATTTAAATTAAACCACTTAATCCATTTTGCAACAAAGAACATTCAACCAACTAAAATCGATATTTCAGATAAGACGTTAGATTTTCCAAACTCCACTCTTACCTCTAAAAGCATAATGATAACCATCTTCATATATTTGGATTATGACACCACTTAACGCGTCTATTAACTATGATACCATTGCGAAATCCATACAATTAAATATAGAAGCATGATGACATGATTATTTACAAACAAATATTCATAGTATGAATATACCTTCATGAACAAAGTTACTCAATTTAACCAGCTATTATTTTAACAAAGACGAAAAGAAGAATTCCATTTAATTACAAAATATACTGAATAACTTTTATATTTCCAATTAAACATCTCCAAAAATTTATGAATTTACTAATAGAATAAAACATATTTTAACTTATACTAATTTCATTTAAATTAACATATATTAAATATATTATATTTTATATAATATATAATATTAAATATTATAATTATTATATAAAATATAATATAAAATAATTTTCATTACAGATATTTAATTTGAAATAATAAATAAAATAAAAGAAATTTCGAATTTAAAATAAACAAAGGGAAGGGGGCTGGCCCTAGGGCACACAGCCCCTGCCTCCCGCTGGGCGGCGGTGGTTGTGTGTCAACACACAGCGCCGCCTCCTTGCAGGCGGTGGTGGCTATGTGGGAACACACAGCCCGCCCCCTGCCGGGCGGCGACGACTGTGTGGGAACACACAGCCCCCCCCCTGCGGGCGGCAGTGGCTGTGTGTTCACACAGCCGATGCCTCCCGCTGGTGGCGGCCGCGGCGGCGGCAGTGGTGAGGGTTGACCTCCCCAAGCACCCCAAAAACAAATAACATAACATAAAAAAAATTAAAATTATTTCACTGCGTTTTTCAAACGAATTTACCAGAAATTTTCTGAGTTAAACCATATTTTAAAAATTTTCTCAAATAACAAATATATGGCATATATATTTGTGGGTATTTCATATGTTAAGATATATGGTTGTACTCACAATTATCTATGCCCAAAACTTGATTTCATGCCCAAATTATGAAAATAATCCCCACCCATTTCAAAAAAAAAATAGAACTTATTCAAAACAACAACATGGGTTTTCACAAGTCTAGTTTAATCATTGAGCTTTCTTGAATTTTCTTTCTATTTTGAAATCCATTACCATTGTGCAAATTGAAAAGCTTTTCCAAGGGGTTTTATTGAATCTAAAACTATATCTTCAACCATTCAAAAAGAGCAAGAAGATGAAGGGAGGAAGGATAGAACCTTATGTTTTCTCCAAACTTGGCAAGCTTCCTCCATGGAGATTTTTCCAAGCACTCCTTCAAGCCTCTCCACCCAAAACTCCAACCAAGAATCCATGGAGGTTGAAAAGGAAACCCTAAAATAAAAATATACCTTTTTCCAAACTTCCCTAATTCAAATTCAAATTCTACTTCTAATTCAAATTCAAATTCTAACTCAATACAAATTAAATTGAACTCAAATTCAAATCAACATTTAATTCAAATTTCAAACACAAATATCTTTTACCAAAAAAGTCAACTAATTCAGAAAATATCCTTTTACCCCAAAGTCTTGCATAAGAAATATTTGAATTTTTTTAATAACTTTAACCCATTTTCTATTTCCAATTTGAATTCAAAATTATTTTAGCATTTTACATTCAACAAAAGAATTAAATCTTTTACACTTTTAATTCAAAAGGGATAATTTAGCTAATTCACACAATTAATTAAATTATCAATAAAGTAAATCTAATTCAAAATTAGATTATTTTGTTAATTCAATTAAATTAATTAATTAATCACTAATTTTCCAATATCTCAATAGGACAAAACATTCATTTATAATTTCCAAAAGCTATTTAATCACTTTTAGCTTGCAACTAAACACATTTAGTAATTAATTAGACTACGCAAGCCATTAAATAAACTTTAACTTGAAATTAAATAAACACTCAAAGGGAACTGACCAAGATAAAACAACTGACCCCAATGACGCCCAAACAACATGCTACGACTAGGGTGATGACTTGGTTCGGAAAACCTAGCTATTATCTCCCAATTAATTTCCGTTGATCAATGGACACGCTCAAACCTGGAAACCAGGTGGAGTCGATGTCATGTACTTGCCAACCTGCAACCAAGAGCATGTCGAACGTGCATATATACATAATATGATCAGACACACCGTGAAGAGGAAATCTCAGAATCGTAGGGCACTCGCAAGCGAGTGATACAACCCCGTCCCCTTCACCAATACAATATCACTAACTGACAAAGCTAACATTATTAACATAATCAAAGCATAAGCATCATTAATTCATATGTTAACACGATCGAAGCATAACATAGGAAAACATTGTCTAATTATCAGAGTACAAAAAGGAGGGGTGTTACATCCTCCCCCCCTAGGGCCAGGCTTACTCCTGGAAGCCTGCAAGCTCCCCTATAACAAACTCCATAAGATCACATATAAATCAATATCATTGCAAGTTTACTCCAGACAAGATATACAACATTATCA
>VDFB02106469.1:0-14627 GCA_007258455.2 Sequoia sempervirens | reverse complement strand
TATATATATATGGTGTTAATGTTATAAGCTGTGAATATGATTAATTATATAATTTTATAGGTTACAAGGTTATAATGTAATCGAAGGAGTTTAAGTTAAACTGTGTTTCTAATTAAATTGAATTGCCTCAAGTAAATGATTTATTTATTTGATGAAATTTATTGTGTATTGAAATGGTTTTGAGGCATTGTGAATGTATGGGTTATTCTCGAGGTTATTCATTTAATTAATGTCAATTTTCTTCTTTTTGGGTTTATGTCGTGTGGGGAAACCCTAGAGTCAATGTATCATGTTATAAGAACTTAAGTGATGGTTTAGGAATTTCCAGAGGCAGGGTTACTGATGTGTAATTGTGACCTCGTGTTTTTGATGCTTGGTCTATGTTTTGACCACGGTTATGATTTAGTTTTCTCTTGGATTGTACCATTTGTGGGTATGTTTCATATGTTATGGCGAGATGGACACAAGATCCATGTGATTGGTTTAGTATTTCTTGTTGGTACAATCCTTTTTGTGGTGGGTATTTTTGTGTTGAGTGTTTAGAGAGAGTGGCTCTAGTGGGGGCCGACACACAAAGGGGCTGTTAGGGTAACCCACATAGAGTTAGATTAATCAGTGATAACCTAAGTAATAAACCATGGGTGGGGATTAAACATTAACAAGATAATTGTGAAGCCTCGTCCACATGTTAGTGCTATCATAGACTAAAGGGGACTGAGAAGGCCGTGGTTGGCAAGGTCATTTCCTTGTCTTCACGAAAGGTTAGCGATCTACGCGCGAGTAACCCTATGGAGCGGCTCCTTGAGATAGGCTGTCAGGAGAACCATAGATGGAGGTGACACCTTAACTTGGTTGTCTAGAGAATCCATGTAGAGATGGAGGTGGCACCTTGTGATAGGATGTCTGGATAATCCATATTAAGCCATGTGATGACACTCTCCTCTAACCTTCTATTTGTGTTGTTTTGCTGAAGTACTCTGGAAGTAGTCTTTGGTGTTATGTTTCTTGGTGATTTATCGTTGTTGGATTTGTAAGTAGTCTTTGATTTTATGACTTGAGATTTATCGATGATGTTTTTGGTGACTTGTTGTTGTAATTTTGGAAAGTGATTTATTTTTATGTTTCGAAAGTGATTTTTTGTTATGTTTCATAAGTGGTTTATCGTTATGACCTTTGGTGATTTATCGTCGTTTAGTTTCTATGTGGTCTTTCGATGTTATGTTATCTGGTATAGAGTTAGTCTTCTGTAACTATTGATGTGCTTGGTCAAGGATCCTTCCTTGTTAACTCCCAGCACGAGGGTGGTTGGGTGGAACGTGCTTCGCACCCCGTTGGTTTCCCTTTTAGCTGCAGATGTATCTTTTATTGCAAGGTTTTTGGCAGATGTTGTTGATCCAGTGTTCTTCATACCAAATAAATGTTTACACTTCAGATGTAATTTCTTTATTAATGTATCTCCCACTTGTGATGGGATGACCTTGATGTAATTTTTTTATATGTTCATCATGTTGTACTATCTTATGGATGTACTGTATATTTAGGCCATGTATTCATTTGGGAACTATCACTTGTAATAGCTATTTATGTTGTGGTATATCTGTTGAAATATATAACACTTTATATCTTTATAATTTCATTTATTGTCATGTGTACATATGGTATACATATGGTTATTGTTAATGGATAGTTTAAATGATGATATGGGAATGAATGGTTTTACGTAATTGTTTAATTATTGTTCAATCTATTATCTTTGTTATGGGTTAGTGTAGTAATGTCCTCATGTACCCCAATCGATTTAGTTGTGCAACTTAGAACATTGTATGTTGGAATACTTAAGTACATTTAATATGTTCTTTAAAAAAAAATTGTTTGCTCTTTATTAGTTCCTTTGGGGTTTTGCGGTGGCGTTACATCTCCCATGATCCTTATAGAATTTTTCAAAATATAGTAAACTAAATTCACTTCTATTATCGATCCTCAAAATATTCATCTTCCTACCAATTTGATTATGTGTGCAAGATCCTTCAAATATTTAAAATAACCATATAATTCATAGTTATTTATAAGAAAATAATATATTCATTTCCTTTTGTTGTCATCATCAATGAAATATACATAATATATAGATTTAGAAAATAGGGAATATCAATAGGACTAAATACATTAAAATGGATTAAGTAACCGCCCTAGAAGCTTTATGAGGACTAGATTAAAATTGAACATGTTTTATTTTTCATAAACACAATGCTCATAGAAATAAAATTATAGGTTAAAATCATTTAATACCTCAACAATAGTTTTTTTTTGTTTTTCAGTGCCCTTAAACTCTTCTCACCTATGTGTCCCACCCTTTGGTACCATATAATTATTTTCTCAACTAGTAGCTTAGTCTCCAAAGCATTATCACCCTTTGGTTCCATAGAGAATGATCATAAAAAGTGGATGCAATACTCCTCTTTGTTATTGGTTCTAATGGTAAGGGTGTAGGTTCTATAAATCTATTCACTACACGAATAGAATAAATTTGATACTAAATCCTAAATGCGTCTATATAAAATACTATTCCTAAGTAAACATCATTAGCAAGAAACATAGCCCCTCTCACCGTCTTGCATCATCCACTCAAAAAACAACCTGTACACCTAAATCATTAAGTTTTCTTATAAAAATTAGGTTTCATGTCAAATTAGGGATATATAGTATACTATTAATCCCCTTTGAATTGACCCATCAAGGAATAAGATCAAGATTCTTCCATGGCCAACAATCTTAAAATAAGATTCATCTACAAGGAACACATTCCTACCATCATATTTTTCATATTTTGAGAACCAACCTTGATGTTAGGTGATATGAAAAGAGACACAAAATTATATCAAGCATATACTAATTGATACATGTGTAACCAATATTGTAATAAAGGAATCACCATCATCCTGAGAGGACTTTTTAAAATCATTAGAATCACTCATCTTATTTTTTCTCCTCCTTGCAATCTCTTTTTTTCTCCTAAGCTTGTCATAGTTTTAAATTTTTTTATTGGTCTTAATAAGAGATTTGGATCTTCTATAGGATTGGGATCTAGAATCATCTTACTTCTTGTCTATCTTCTTGCAATATTTTCTTTAGTGGCTATGATTTCCATAGTTCTACAATTTTTCCTTGGTTTAAACAAGAGTTTTGTATCTCCCATGCGATTGGTATCTAGACTTGTCTCTCTTATTTTCCTTATTATTTCCTTTCTCTTTTCTTCTTCCATGAATAGATAGGGCCTCCTTAGTATATTAAGAATTTTTCTTTAAATACATTTATAAATTAATAATGTCACAAACTCATCTATTTTAAACTTAGTGTAAGTGCTCTCAATAGGTTTAACAAGGCGGTCCCATGAATCTAGCAAAGAAAATAGAAAATTCATACATTGATCCTTCTCCTAGATGTATTTACTCCAATTGAGTGCAACTGGTCATAATCATATTGAAATAATTTGAATGTTTAACCATAGAACCACCATCCTCCATCCTAAAGGTATAATTTTTTTTCTTGAGTAAAGCTTGTTAACTAGGGATTTATCCTAATAAATTTCATCTAGGTTCTTCAAAGGCTTACCACAATAATGTTGTGCACATTAAATAATATTGAATCAACCAAATGAAGTCTAACGAGGCCCTTATATTTTTGGTCAAAAATATCCCGATATTCTTATTTTGGATCTCGATAAAACAACTCATTTATCTCTATCCATGAGCATATCCTTCATTTTAAGTTTCTAAAGCTCAAAGTTTATGCCCAAGAACTTCTCCATATATATCCTTGATGTGTTTTTCATTTTTCATGAAACAAGATATTTTTTATGCAATCTCTCACTCAATCCAAGATTAGTACAATTTTTTCCCATAACACCTATAATTTGAGGTGATCTAAATTTGATACCAAATGAAAGGAAGCATAGGTACATAATATATTTATTACACTAATCTATGAGAGGATATATGCACAAAAATTAAATTAATCGCATAGTTACAAGTAAATAGACATAAAAGAAATATGTGATAACATAGTGACTTGAGTGGGAAAAAAATATTTGGGAGAAAAATTCCACATTAGACAAAGAAACTCAATGTTTTACCTAGTGATCAAAGGTTACAATACACTTTTATAATCTAAGACTTTATATGAGTATCACCAACTAAATATTTGGAGTTATTTAGATAGGATAATAACACCCACAAAAATTATTATCAATACCTCCATCTCAAGCACCCAATAAATAAGAAATAGAATTAATAAAAACATCAAATGGTAATAAGGAAAACATGAACTAAGCCACCCAAAAAAGTGATGCCCTAATCCCACTTAGAAATTTAATACCCAAGTTCCAAGATGAGTCCATAAGCTAAAAGTAGTATATTCATTCCACCTACAATTATCTCACCAAAATCCACTCATCAACTTGGGAATTTCATTTTGGCTTTATTATCTCCATTCAAATTCTACTTATAATGCATTATAACATATGTCAAAAAAATTTCAATGATTTTAACTCCCTCTTAAAAATCTTTTATATGTCACCTATATTTCTTATATTTCAAATATGGGATGCCAAACTTTTGGAGGCCATAATTTTTTATGTAGAAGGTATTTAGGGCCTTTTTTAAATTATAGATCTCAAAGAGATCTATACACCAAGCATCCCTAGAGACAATGCTAAATAACCTATAATTTTTTTAATTTTTTTTTTAAGGAAAAAGTGGCGAGCCACTATAATTATATTAATATGATAGAATTTTTATTTTGGCCAAAAAATAAAATTTATAGCAAAAAATTTGAGTTTTTCTATTTCATAATCCAAAAACTATATTTTCAATATTCTTAACATTAGGAGCAAGGTTGATACACCTTCCTTATATGATTAATATGGATTTATCCTCTCTTTTATGGTGGATCTTCTCAAAATGGTTTCTACACATACATCTAAGGTTACATGTTCTTGTATTTGTGTGTTTAATAGTTTTTATTGTTGTTGTTGTTTTTTTTTTTTTACAAAAGGCCAAAAGCCTATAGATATATTAATATAATATAGTTTAATACATATAGAATATAAAGTTTGGTAGGAAACTCAAAACCCAGTTGATAACTATTGTCAAATAGTTTTTATTGTTATTTTACATGATTATCTACATATTTTATTTAATATTTATGATTAACCACATTAATATTAATCAAGTTAATTAGAGTTATACACTTTATGATTATATTATCACTAATATTATTCATTGATTGTCTCAACATGTACCTCTATATTAAACCTTCCAATATACCAAACTACCCTATATAGTTAACCTTCTTTAAAATGCCAAAATTTCCCTATATATACCTAACCTTCTAATATAACAAAAATTGCATATATAATAAACCTTATAATATAAATATAGGTATGTGCAAGAATAATAGTACAGGGAGAGAGTGGTATGTGAAAAAATGATACATGAGAGGGAGTAGCATGCAAAAATAAAGTGTTATGTGGGTCATCCAACAATAATGGGTCTCAAACTTGGGACATCTTGATTTTTATCTGAAATCACATATTGTTTAGGAAAAATAATGATTTAAGCCTTGAGGGATTCCATCCAAAGAGTTCTAATTGAAGAGGATTAGATAAGATCCCCTTAGATCAAACCCTCTTGGATATAACTCCTCTAGTCTTAAATCATGCCCATAATGGAGTCTCCTTCTCACCTATCAAAATGCTAGCAAAAAGACACTTTTTTCTTTACCTTTTGAGGGATTAAATAAGGTCACTCATAAATTATATTTTGTATGTATATGTAGCTCTTATTATAAGCTTTCCAAAAAGTGCAATCTTAAATATTTTTAATTTTATTATATATTTATATTGTATTTCTTGTGAATGTTATTTTTTTAGTAAACATCAAGGTAATTATTTCACACAAGTGGAAAAATAGAAAAATAGAAAGAAAAAAATTCTAAAAAATATGTGTGCACTAGGTATTGATGTTCTTGTTTTAGAAAAAATAAAAATTAATTTCAATATATACAAAACAAGTTATGCATGACAACATACACCTATGTCTAGAGTATAATTACTTTGACTTTAAAAATTAATTAAGAAAAAAATATGAAACAAAAAATTATGAAAAAATATCCATGCACTAGATATTGAAGTTAAAAATGTATATTTAAAAAAATATAATTTGATCCTTTCAATAAAAAATTTATACATGATGACATAAGCACCATTTTTTTAAAAGTTGTTTCCTATAAAAAAATATGTTATTAAAAGTTACATAAAAAATTCACAATTTATTTCTAAATTATTATTTTTTAAATATTTAGAATCTACACATAAATCCTCACAAATCACTAGTTCACATAATCTCCAAATTATTAATGGTTTACTTGCTACAAGTTTCTGGTGCAGGAGCACCTAAAACATGTAATTGCAAAAATGTACTATTTGTAGGTTGGTCTAGGAAATAGGGGGTAAATTGAGTCTTTCATATTAATAAAGGTCTGATAAGACCACTTTGAATTTATTTGGGGGTTCTAGTGTTAGTTTGGTTCAAAAGTTGCATTATGATGTAATAATTGTCAATAAATTGTCAAAATAGTGGAAAATTAAGCTATGTAAAGGGGCTTGGTAGTTGGTGGTCAGTTTTAGGAATTGGGGAGTTGGTTTTTGATGAGAAATTTTATTTAAAGCCTCTCGAAGGCTCGAGGCAAGGTTGTTGAACAGTTTTAAAAGAAGATTTCAATCAAAAGGCATAGTTTTCAATTAATTTATGAGTTTTTGTGCAATTCCTGCCTGTGTATAGGTCTGTACAGCAGATCTAGGCCTTCAAATGTTTTGAATTTGGTGTGGAATGGTGTTACATCTCTTTTAAATCCATTTTTGAAGACATTCATTGAGTCTAAATAATTTTAGTGGTTGATTTCTCTTGGCTGGTCTGTAGCAGAGGTTTGGGTATTTTGAAGTCCATAATGTATTAAACAGGCCATTCCTCCTCTTGTGCTTACTGTAACTTGGAGGAATTGTCTTGTATGTTTAGGCATAGGGTTAGAAATAGGATTACAATTATGGTGGAGCCAATAAGGTTGATTCTCTATGCTGCCCTGATGAAATTATGTGTTTAGGCCTTTGAAATCAAGGCTAGAATATGCAAGTTGGTGAATTTGGTCTAAGAGGAGTTGGAACTTGTTTGTTCCTAAAATTATAAGGGTATCCTAATATGTTTAGAGGGTCTGAGAAGTTGGGAGAGGTTAGGTGTGAGGAGGAGGTTGAAATCCGTATTAGGAAGGGGTGGAAAAGAGTGAAAAAAGTGAGGTTTTACAAAGCAAGTGTATAAACAACTTGAGGGAAGCATCATATAATGTTTTTTTGAGCATGTGCAAGTGGAAAATGAGGGATTCAAGTGGTTTTAAGTCCGTATGAGATCGGGACATATGATTTTCAATAGACCCTAGAGTTTTGCTTACAAAAGGAGGGTTTTTCAGTAAGGGGTCAAAAAGAGCTTTTGGGGTCCTAAGACCTGGTGAATCCTTGGTTTTGGAGCATAACTCAAGAATTTCTAGTTTTTTTGGTTTGGGGTTGCAATCTTGGAGGGGTTCCCTTGTAAAGTTGACCTATTTGGAGGCCTAAAACGATGGAACGGTCAGTTTTCTCAAATTTGTTCCAAAGGAGTCATATGGGGGGTTAAGATATGTTTTGTAACTCTATAATGGGTTTTTGAATCATCATTTTTTTTGTTAAATTTTTTGGGAATGTTTGGAGTCAAGGGCCTAAAACTAGGTTTGCACTACTACTAGGGTTGCAAGGGTGAAAGTGGGGAAATTCTACTTTTGTTTGTTTTCAAACTTTGGGAGTTGTTTGGATTGGTCTAATAGGTCCTTTTAATCTTGTTAGATTCCTCTTGAAGGAAAGTTGACACCTTGAGTGGTTTTGGGTCCCCTGTGTCTACATCAAAGTGGTATCAGAGCTAGCAAGTAGATCTATTGCAAGTTGAAAGTTGAAGAGTGGAAGAAGCCATTATGCAATTAATGAAGGAGGTTGAAGAAATGCAAGAATGAAGCAAAAACAATCCATATTCCAAACCAAATGCAAATGTAGAGGCAAGGTATGTAAAGTAATGATTGGTTCAAGTTCATTGGATAATGTTGTTTCAAAGAAAATGGTTGAAAAGTTACATTTGACAAGGATAATCCATGAATCACCTTCCAAGGCATATTGGGTAAATGATAGTCAACATATTGTGATTAGTGAGCAAGCATTTGTATATTTTCAGATTGGTCCTTACAAAGATGTTGTACTATGTGATATTATGCCTATAAGAGATTGTCACATGATACTAGGTAGAGCTTGGAAATATGATAGGTTTGCTAGACACGATGGAAGACTTAATGTGTATGAAATTGAAAAGGATGGGAAAAATTATACCTTGAGTTGTTTGTAGGATGATGGGGTACAAAGGAGGATAGTCATGTGTGGAAAATGAGAGTTTCTAGAACAAAAGGAACAAGGGCATAATGGAGAAATAGAGGAGCATAGCGTAGATGCCATGGATAGAGTAAAGCACCATGAAGAAGCATTGGGAAAAATAGGGCAGCTTAAGGACACAAGGGAAGCAGAGAAAGTGAAGGTCAGAGGTGAAAATACCTTGAAGGCACAAGATGAGGATGGAGGATGTGGTGAAGAAAAAGGCAGGTTAGAGTTTTTGTAATTGCAAGAAAATGAGGTCAAGGAAGCAAAGGGTAGGTCTGCTATAGTGATTTGTGGAAAAAGAACACTTGGGACAGAGATCCCTCAAAGAGAAAAGGATAAGAGTGTAGGAGAGTTGTCAATGGAGAGGCAAGGGAAGCCTAGTGAGGTCAATGATAAGAAAATGCAATGTCCACTGAACGGATAGAGTAATGGGAGGCAACAAGAGACTGATGACAGAGAAGTTGAGTTGCAACAAACATGTGATGACAAGAAGGATGAAAGAACATAGAAAAAGGAAGTGTCAAAAGAGGAAGGGATGATAGGAAGACATGGAAGGCTTGAAAAGGGTGAAGAACTCATAGTGGGAAATTTTTTATGTCCCTTGAAGAAAGAGAAGCACAAGGAGCAGCCAAGTACTGCTAAAACAAAGGCATTTAAGTAAGAAAACACAGAGGAATGCATGCCAAAGGATGCAAAGGTAACTAAGACAGTAAGATTGATGTGAAGTTTGATGGTCAATGAAATTGAAAGTGCAGAGATGGTAAGGTCAAGAGTGGAGGAAAAGCCAAGGTAGAAGAGAGGTTAATGAGGAAAAAGGAATGGTTACAAAAGGAAGGTATGATAGTGCAAAGTGAAGACAAGCTCAGGGAGAGTATGGTAGAGTAATGAGGGTGTCCATTGAAGGACAAAGAAGAGACAAAAGAGTTTGAGATCAGGTAGTGATAAAACTTAGGGGAGAAAGGACAAGAGTAGAGGGTGTATTGAGCCAAAGTGAATGGCATGAGACAGTGAATGAAAATTGGAAAGAGTTTGAAGAGTATGAAGAGAAAAAGGCAATTACAATCACCTTGAATGGTGAAGAGGATGAGTGAAGTTTCAGTGTTGAGAGACACTAGAGAGTTGATGGTGAGTGGCCTAGTGAAGGCTAGAGAAGAAGAGTTTTAGGAATATGGTGTTAGGATAGGGGATTGTCCTTGGTTATCATATTTGGTTGTGTGGTAGATGTATGCTACTATGGGGATGGTTCTAAGCATAAAGAACTTGAGAAAGATTGTGAAGAGAAGAGTTGAAGGGCAAAGATACATGTGTAGTTGGCAAAAGCTCATGGAAGAGCATGAAACAAAGATACTAATGTATGGATGTTTAGCTTTGTGTACTGAATTTTTGTGTGCAGGTGTCAAAGCTTGGGAAACACCATTTGTAGGTGTCAATGAAGACAAAAGAAACAAGAAGATCCATTTGAGAAGGATCAAGCATGGCAAGACCAAGACAAAGCAAAGCATGAAGGGTACAAAATCCCTTGGAGGAAGATTTCCGTTCAAGTGGCTTGGAGCAGGTTTGAAAGGATTGTGAAGAAGATAGGAAGTGAACTATAGGAGGTGGTGCAGGGCATAAATCTTTTTGTGCAGAGTGCTATGGAATTAAGAACTTCTAAAACATGTAATTTTAAAATGCACACTATTTGTGCATTCTAGAAATAGAGAGTAAGTGTGTTCTTTCATACATTGTAGAATTATGATAAAAGACCACTTTAATGTATTTGGGGGGGTTCCTATTTAGACAGTTTAGTTGCTAAGACTGCATTTGATGTATGGTGGGACATTATCCAAAATAATCTTGAAAATTAAAAGCTATATAAGGGAGCTTGGTAAAAGTTGGTAGCAATGCGATTTTAGAGCATTAGGAGTTGGTTTTGTTAATTCTATTTAAAGCCTCTGCCAGAAGAGCTTAGAGCAAGATTGTTGAAAAAATTTTAAGAAAGATTTCAATCAAAAGGCATAGTTTTCAGTTAATTTCTGAGTTTTTGTGCAATTCCTGCCTATGTATAGGTCCGTACAGTAGATCCGGGCCTTCAAATGTTTTGAATTTGGTGTGGAATGGTGTTACATCTCTTTTAAATCCATTTTTTAATACATTCATTGAGTCTAAATACTTTTAGTAATTGATTTCTCTTGGTTGGTCTGTAGTAGAGGTTTGGGTATTTTGAAGTCTATAATGTATTAAACAGGCCATTCCTCCTCCTGTGCTTACTGTAACTTGGAGGAATGGTCCTATATGTTTAGGCATAGGGTTAGAAATAGGATTACAACTGTGGTGGAGCCAATAAGGTTGATTCTCTACGTTGCCCTGATGAAATTGTGTTTAGGCCTTTGAAATCAAGGCTAGAATATGCAAGTTGGTGTATTTGGTCTAAGAGGAGTTGGAACTTGTTTTTTCCTACATTTCTAAGGGTATCCTAATATTTTTAGAGGGTCTGAGAAGTTGGGAGAGGTTAGGTGTGAGGAGGAGGTTTAAAACCTTATTAGGAAGGGGTGGAAAAGAGTGAAAAAAGTGAGGTTTTACAAAGAAAGTGTATAAACAACTTGAGGGAAACATCATATAATGTTGTTTTGAGCATGTACAAGTGGAAAATGAGGGATTCAAGTGGTTTTAAGTCCGTATGGGATCGGGACATATGATTTTCAATAGACCCTAGAGTTTTACTTGCAAAAGGAGGGTTTTTGAGTAAGGGGTCAAAAAGAGATTTTGGGGTCCTAAGACCTGGTGAATCCTTGGTTTTGAAGCATAACTCAAGACTATTTTCATTTTTTTTGGTTTGGGGTTGCAATCTTGGAGGGGTTCCTTTGTAAAGTTGACCTATTTGGAGGCCTAAAACGGTGGAAAGGTCAGTTTTCTCAAATTTGTTCCAAAGGAGTCATATGGGGGGTTAAGATATGTTTTGTAACTTTTTAATGGGTTTTTTAATCTTCCTTTTTTTGTCAAGTGTTTTGGGAAGTTTTGGAGTTAAGGACCTAAAACTAGGTTTGCACTACTACTAGGGTTGCAAGGGTGAAAGTGGGAAAATTCTACCTCTGTTTGTTTTCAAACTTTGGGAGTTGTTTGGATTGGTCTAATAGGTCCTTTTAATATTTTTAGATTCCTCTTGAATGCAGGTTAACACCTTGAGTGGTTTTGGGTCCCCTTGTGTTTGCATCAATTTCATAAAGTGAAATTTTGTAAAAAATGTTGATATTATTGTCTTACTTTTGCCAAAATGTGGGACACAATATTGTGGGTTGACCCATGTGGGAGAGAGTGATATGGGGAAGTGGAGAGGTATGCAAAATTTATATAGAATTTGAAATATCTCATATATTTCTAATGCCTGATTACAAGAGTTGTAGTAGTCATCACTTCACTAGACCTTTAATGGGGAATGTAGAAAGTTAGATAAATGTAGGGAAACATGTTTGTGGTCTCCTTGTCACTCCAACCTCTATATCCCTCAAATATACCTATGAGGACTCACTTCCTAATATACAAGAGGATAATATTACCAAATATTGCATTCAATAAACTATAAATGGTTTAAAGGGAACAAATAATATGTGTAAAATAAAAAATGGTTAGCACAATATGATAAGTAAACTAAAAATAAATATTGAACATCTACACAAGAACAATTCAAAGACAAAATTCATATATGCACTAACAATTATATATTTCATTAGTTTGCATCATTTCAAAATTTAAAACATATATATTCTTTTAAGGGATTTAAGTTTAAAAAATGGACGTGTTCTCCATTTCCTTTATGAAAGTGTGATACATTATTAAATTTTCACCTTGAATCCTAACACCTTCCATAAAATTCACGATATTCCATACATCATCTATGCCTTAGTATTCATTCTTCTTATGTTTTACACATGTCCTAAATCTATTATTCCTCATCAACTCTTAAGTTAACCCTATATGAATTCCTCAATTATCACACTTTCTAGCTTTGAGATCTCTTCTTTGTATCCACACTCTATACTTTATTTTAACTCTATGTTTTATTCTACTAGACTAATAATTATAAATACTTATAGAGGTTGGAAAATTATACTTCTTGTACTTCAATTATACTAGTGTTAGTGCATGTGTCTCTTTCACTTCCTCTCTTTCTACTTGATTCTCTCTTTTTTTATTAAATTATATTGAGTACCATTCTCCAATATTCACTCTTTTTTTCTTTACATCAATTTCATTTATTATAGATTATCTTTCTAATTTCTATTTGTGTAAGGAGGGAATCGAGAAGCATGAGGAAATCAAACATGAATGAATTAAACAAGATTCAATTCAAGGATAGACATATTCCATACCCATTACTCATGAAATGAACAATACAAGATTTACCAAATTCAATGAAATTTAAGCAATGCAAACAAGAAAGCATACAATAAATTCAACTAATTATACTATTACCCATCTCATGTCAAAGTGTATCTGCAACTATGTTGAATTGCGTTGTATCAATGTGAAGCCTCCATTATGCACTTGCAAAAGCTTCAATGTGGTGTGATGGTGATCAAAGATGTGTGTAAAAGCTCTCAAGAAATCAATGATTAATTTAGCATTACTTCGTTGCACAAAAGATGTCAATTCTTTGATCATATTTTAGGATGGAGAGGACTGTTATATATATTTTATGTTTCAAGATGAACATGAAAGATTAAACAATGTTGAATCAAGATCAATGGTTGAAAGTTGTTGAGAAGAATTAGATTGCTCAATTAGCTTCTGTGATTGAATCAATTAAGGATGTTAATTGATCAATTAGAGGAAATAGATTTCCTAATATGTGGAATTGAGGAAATTAGGTTGAGCCTTTAGTGGGATTGAAGAATAGATGAATCAGTTAGAAAATAGATGGATTAGTCAGCCAATTAGAGTTAACAATTGGTGGATCATAATTTTCTCAATCATGAAAGTGGGTGAGGGTAATTAATTCATTGAATTAATTAATTGAGCCTTTTTAAGTTGAATGTGCAAGTCATGTTTGACTTGTACAAACAAAGTTGTATTTATTTTTTTGACCTTTTTTGGACAATGTTTTGTTTTTAATTTAATTATTCAAGTTTAGGAGAGTGATTTAATTAAACTATTAAATATTAAATATTTAATTGACTTAGGGGAATAGGATAAATTAGCAATATAATTAAATAATTGATATTATTTAATTAATCAGGAGGAATAAAGGTAGATTAGAACTTTATTAAATAAATGAAACTTATTTAATTAGTAAAAAATGATAAAATAGTGAATTAATTAAATAATGTAATATTATTCAATTAATAGAGGAAATTAGGGTTTTTGATGTAATTGATGGAAAATACAATGATATTAGATGATAATGATGTTGATGATGAGAAAATGTCATTTAGGATGTGCGATAAGTGTTTAGTCATTTTTACATGTCTACATTTTGCCCCTCTTTGAGACAAAGTACTGGTTGCTTTGTTTCAAAGAATTCGATGTTAAGATCAAAATTTGAAAAAAATTATATGCCCCACTGTGCCTTGGTGATCAACGAAAAGATGATAGGACACTAGCTGCCCCCTTGAGAGGTGGGCCAAAAAAAATCATTTTTCAAGTTGAGCTCGTGACAATGTTTTATTTTAGTTCAAGTGTATAGAGCACAAAAAATTAAGCTTATAGGTCCCTTGTTGATAGTTCAGATGTTCTCTAGAGTTCATAATTTCAACCTAGGAGGGTTTCCTAGGTAAAAAGTTAGGGTTTTGGGCGTTAAAATAGGTAATTAGGGTTGATTTACCCTTCATTTCCATTCTTAGCCTTTGTAAAATCTTGTCTCTGGAGATCCTTCTTCTGTGATCGTTGAGGAGCTATGGCGAGGATTTGAGGTGCCCCACACCACACAAAGGTAGTTTGTGAGTACATGCAGCCAATTGGCTTAGGTGTTGTTGTACAAACACTTTCCTTTTTCTCTTTTTTCCTTTCACGTTCATGTAATTAATGCTCAAATTTTAATTTTTTGATAGCAATAATTTAATTTTCCATCACTTTTGCTTCAAATTTTCCACTATCACCCTAGGTATATACTACCTGCAGTTGCAAAAAGTAGTCATAGTTGCAAAAT
>VDFB02106468.1:0-125480 GCA_007258455.2 Sequoia sempervirens | reverse complement strand
GCGTTAAGAGATTGGGAATGTACTTCAAGAGGCACATGAGAATATTACTGGAGGTCATTGGAACTTCAAGTTCATGTCGGAACATGCAATGTACTCTTAGCAAGTCTATGGTGGCCTTGATGCCAAAAAATAGGTAACAAAATATTGAATTGGAAAACCATTAAAACAAGACTTTATGCCCCTTTGGTCATCCCAACCACAAGAAATATTTGAAATATTTGGCATATATTAGAGCCAAATCATGCAATGAGACTATAAATTAGTTTCTAAGGGGTAGATGAATGAGGGTAGAATTAGGCTAGCTCAATATTTTTAGACTCTCATTATTTATTTTTCTTACATCAACAAAAACCAAACTTAAGCAAATATAACTTGATTGGCTTTCTCGTGTCCTGAACTACCTTTCCCAACTCAAAAATCTTGATGATGCAAACCATGTCTTCAAGCTCCAACAAAATTCACGCAAATTGGATTGAAATTGATATATTCCTTGTCTCTAGTATCTAGAGATGTTAGTTTCTAGCATGCCAAAAGCAAAAAGAAAGGAAAGAAGATACCCCACACCATTCTTGCCAATATTCATAAAGAAGACACCCCACCCTCTTCCCGCCAATATTCATGCATACTGAATTACACTACATCTCAGTTTGATAAATAGAAAAATTTCCCCTGAATCCCTAATTATAGCAATCACTCCTCACTTCCCAAAAAGTATTCCCTTCATAAAAACATATCCATTTGTTTACCACACAATCTATATTTAGATTCACAAAAGTATAGACATGTTGAATTGGGAGGAAGCAGACAATTTTCAAACCTACTTCTAATCTTCATTTATATTCATGCAAATTTTTGGGAGGAAGCAAACAATTTTCAAACCTACTTCTAATCTTCCTTTCTATTCATGCAAATTTATACTATGAAGTCAGAGAGCAAAAAAACACCAATCCTAACTCGCCTAGCCAATGTATGAAGAAAAAAATTAAGATTTTGTAAAATTTATTTAAAAGAAACATAGATTTTTTTTCCTACCATCTTTCTAATATCATACATGGGTGGAAAAGGATAAAAAGGGAAAAGGCATGATTCATCCATCCTACTAGTCAATTGATGATAAGCCACTATCTACTTTCAAGTGCAATGAAATTAAAAAATTGATTTCTACTGGAAGGAAGCAAACAATTTTCAAACCTACTTCTAATCTTCTTTTCTATTCATGCAAATTTATACTATGAAGTCAGAGAGCAAAAAAACCACCAATCCTAACTCATTGGGCCTAGCCAATGTATGAAGAAAAAAATTAAGATTTTAAAAAATTTATTTAAAAGAAACATAGATTTTTTTTTCCTACCATCTTTCTAATATCATACATAGGTGGAAAAGGATAAAAAGGGAAAATGCATGATTCATCCATCCTACTAGTCAATTGATGATAAGCCACTATCTACTTTCAAGTGCAGTGAAATTAAAAAATTGATTTCTACTGGAAACTATCCATCTAAATGCTCCAACAAAAATAATGGGAAAACACAAAAAATGAAATGTAAAGAGAATTTAAGAAAAAAACTATTTTAATTATTAACTGCCAAATTTAAACAATAAAAATAAAATCCATGATTCTCATCCATTATTCCACCTTTGAAACAAAAAGAATGGAAATGACAACAAAAAATCAATTAAATTTTAAAGAACTCAAGAGTTAAAAAAAGCTTCTATGCAAAAAAAAAGGAATTGATGTCAAAATAAGTAAAAAGGTTACAATGAAGTAACAATAAATTTGAGAGCAAAATGTAGTTGACATAACCAAAACCATTAAAAAAAAATAACTGCCAAACCGTTGAGAATTTAACTAAATGGTTTGAATTAACTAGCCACATTTTCCATGGAGCCCATATTTGTGCAAATAATTTTTTGTATCCATGTTATGAGAAAAATTATTTGAAAAGTAGAATTTTTTATTTAAAATGATTGAGAACCATATTTAATTTATAGATAAAACCAAATATTTATCATTTTGTATGTTAATTAAATTTCCCTTTAAAATAATAAATTAAGAATTTAGATAAAAGCCTTATCATGCTAAAAAAAACCTTTTGAAAACCACAAATTAAGAATTTAAATAGAAGCTTATTTTAAAATTTCAAAAAAGAAATTTAAAATAATAACTAGAAAAAATCATAAGTTTATAATTGTAATAGAAAATAAGGAAAAAAAATTGGTTGTTTTTTAAGAAATCTTTGATAATAGACCAATAAACTTTAGAATGATACTTAAATTAAATGGATAAGGAAAAAGATTTAGTTATTTTTTTATTTTAATGAAAGCTTTTAACAACCCATCTTATGATAAGAAAAACAATTTTTTTAGGTTTTTTTTTTTGTATACATGTCTACTAGGGAAGTTGCGAATACATCATCTTATGAAACCCCTCTCTCTTTAAATATCCTGTGAATGGTGTGCATAGCATGTTCCAAAGCTCCCATTTCAGCACAAACAGGGAGGATGTTGGCAATGGTTGAGGACTTTGGCTTTACACTTACCAATTGCATTTGTTTGAAAGATTCTAAAACCTTTTCAACATACCCATTTTGTGCATTTTCTATTTTTTTGCATATAGTGAAATAGTGCGACAAGCTCTGGTAACCTATGTCTTCTTATCCTACAGTAGCTAACTTCTACAACACGGGAATTTAAGTTGTCTATGGGTGGGAAAGCAACACCATTAAGTGGCCAAAAAAAATGGAAAACTAATAAGATCGACGGTGCACTTGTTTTCAATCATTGGCCAGGTGTTGTGGAAAGAGGTCAACCATTGATTTCAAATTTTAGGTTGATCTCTCTCAAATTAGATACACCTTCGATGTAAAATATATAGGAATATGTGTGGAAACAAGTGTAATAGAAAGTTAATTATAGTAAATATATGATAATTAGAATGTATGGATAAAGTGGAGTTAAAAGGATAGAAATGAGTGAGTGAAGGGTTGGATGGTGGAAGAAGGGATTGAAAAATGTGCCCACCTTACATGGGAGTGATTTTGTCGATATGTATGTTTATAAAAATTGTTCAAAAATTAAATTGGAATTAGCATGGGTATTCAAATTTCATTATTAAAATAGATTAAAATAATTATAATTTTTTTTTTTAATAAATGTATAGAAAATAAAAATATATGGATACTTGATTACTGCTTTTTAAACAAGGATGCGTAGAAGGATTTTTTTAAATTTTATTTAGTGAATTTGTTTCATTATTAAGTGAAAAAGTCCCTAGGTTGAATGCCTATGGGATAGGTTCATGTTGGGACCTATTTTTGGAGATTTGGAGAAGCTTTGTCCCTCCTAAAGTTCATATGAAGAAATTTTAGAAGATTTAACTTGGCTATGAAGCAACTTGACTTTAAGTCATCAAATCTCTTTTACCTAGGTTCATACATCCATCTTGGTATATTTTATCTATAAAAATCTTGAAGTTTGTGGGAGTTACATTCAAAGCTAGGGTTAGATTTCAATTAGAGTTACCTGGTTATGGGACAATTAGGGTTAAGGTTCAATAAAGATTCAATTAGGCTTAAGATTTAATTAGGGTAAGGGTTAACGTTAGGGTTGGGGGTAGGGTTAAATTAGGCTAAGGGTTAGTATTAGTGTTAGGGTTAGGGTTCAAGTAAAGTTTTGATTCAATTAGAGTTATGATTCAATTATAGTTATGACTAAATCAAGATTATGATTTAATAAAAAATCAATGATATTCCACTCTTTCACTCTGAGTTTTATGAATTTTAACTTTCTGTTGAATATTCACATCTTAGTGCAATGATCAACTATTTGGATGAGCCAGGAGTCAGAGACAACCAATTTTAAGTTTGGGTTTTCCATCTACACTTTTTCAAACTTGCAAAACAATCTTCTAGGGAATTTGTCCTTGTCTATGAGCCAGTAATCCAAACCAACTTCAAATATGGTTCTTATTAGGGTTCAAATAGGTTTATGGTTAGAGTTGAGCTTCAATTTGGGTTAAGGTTCAATTGATTAAAAATAGACATCTTGAGAAGGATATCTCTCGGCGTACTTTACATATATTTTTAAAATATAGGTATGCTAGTTTTATTTTAATGAAAGCTTTTAACAACCCATCTTATGATAAGAAAAACAATTTTTTAAAGTTTTTTTTAAATTAAAGAATTTGTAGGAAATAAAATTTAAAATACAAAGTGCTTGTTTTTATAACCAAAAAATTTAAAATTGAATGATTTATTTAGACAGATTTTATTTATCTAGATGCAAAAGTATATTAGTTAAAATTTTATTTTATAAAGGGATTTATTATTTATTGACAAAGTAAATAGATTTAGTAAATTTATTTTTTAAATAAAATAGATCAAACTAATTTAGCATTTAATTTAGTATTAGCAAAAATAATATAGTTTAATTATTAAAATAATCAAATTATTATAAAAGTAATTATATTAAAACTATCTAGAAATTAATTATTTTCATATTGTATTTTTTTTAAAGAAAATTAGTTTAGTTCAATTTATCAAATTTCAAAAGATATTAGTATTAATTGATTTTATATTATAAAAATAGATTTCAAGAAATATATTTTAATTTATAAAGGCAAATGAAAATTAATATAACCAAAAATTAATCTTAAAAAATATAGTATGAATGTATAGATAAATTTATTTAACAAAAAAATAATCTTCAAAAAATTAGCATAGTTGAATTTATTAATATCAAGAATTAACAAGGTTTGTATTGCATAAACAAATTGAATAATTAACCTATATAATTTAAATTACATAGAATATTTAAGAAATTAGTATAGGGGAATATATAAATTACATAGGATATTTAAGAAATTAGTATAGGGGAATTTATTAGCATTTAGACTTAGTTAAATTTAGATTACAAATGTAAATAGAATAGTTAAGTTTAAAGTAATTTTAATTTTATCCTACCCTTTCCATCTCCTACTATAATCGCAACTTTGATAATGGATCCGAGAAAATCGCCCTTATCGCTCAAAAGTTTTGAGCCAATAATATTCAAGAGAAATAATTTTGAAAATTAGAAAAGTTAAAAAACATGCATTTAACTTTAGAAAAATATATATATATAATGTGTAAAGGAAAATAATCAATTTTGATTGGTTGAAGTTCAAAACATTAATAACTAGTTAAGGAAGAGGTGTGCCTATAGTTCCTTGGTAGGAACTAAAAAAGCAAGAAGGTGGTTGCACTGGAAAAATCAATTCTAAAATAGAGGAAAGCACAAAGTGAAGGAAAGCTCCAGAAGGTTCCTTTATTTCCCCCATTGTTTTCTTTTGCAAGAAAATAAAAATGTTTGTTTGTGAATAATCTTTTTACGTTTTCGATAATGATTGTATCTCTAAAAGTTTAATGAGTTACCTCACTTTTATTTAAGTAAATTCCTTTACACTTTCTATTCTCTGTGTAGAACCTTATACAAGAATAGTTAAAATTTACTTTATGCCTTACCTAAACCTATGAATCTAAACCTAGATTATTGTAAAATCTCTTTCTCAGCCGAAAGATTATTTTTGCAATCATTAAAAGAAATGTAAATAATACTATATATATATATATATATGTATATTTAAATAGATATAATTATGCAGACACATATATATGTGTGTGTGTGTGTGTGTGAATAAATTTTGTATATGTTACTTTACTCTAAAAGAATAAATAAAAAAGCAAATAAAATATTTAAAAATAATAAAAAATTATTATTATTAAAAGAATTGTGGTAATGCCTAATCTTTATTTTTTTTATTTTTATGTAACTAAAATGAACTTATGTTACTATTTAAAGAATTATGATATTGCTATCAGGATTCAACTGTAGTTTTGAGTCAAACTCATTGACCCATGTTTCATGAGTAGTGGTTCAACAAGAACCCATCTCTCATGATATCAATGGTCCACTTAGCACTCATTGCATCTAGGTGATGCTCACAGAGGTGAAGCACCGGTCTCGCTCCCGGAGGTCACCTATCCCAAGACGCCTACCAAGCGCGAACTGTGGAGTTTTCCAAGGTTAAGCCCGCTTGAGCATACCCATTTGCAAACCCGTAAAGTGTTGTGCCTATGAACCATTCATGGCGGTAGAGCCCCTTTAGCTCATCAATTATTGGTAGAGATTACGCAGCACGAGCACGGATTCAACCGGTGGTAGTTTCGGAAACAAAACTTATCAATTTGCTGCTCGCGAGTAGTGGTTCAACAAGAACCCATCTCTCATGATATCAAATGGTCCACTTAGCACTCATTGCATCTAGGTGATGCTCACAGAGTCAAACCACTACTCATGAAACATGGGTCAATGAGTTTGACTCGAAACTACACAGTTGAATCCTGATAGCAATATCATAATTTGACACGCTGTGGAAAAAAACCTCCTACTTATTTAAAGAACTACTATCTTTAAATGTAAAAGCATATTTATCCACTTGATTCTTTTTTTTTAACCCAAAATTTTAAATCTCTTTTAACTTTTTCCCACGTAGTTCTCTTTTATGACTTTATAGTTTCTTCATTCATAAAGTTACTTAGAAAATGCTCCTCCTAAAATTTTTCCTAAAAAAAGTGGGGGATTTTAGTTTATATTAAAATCTATCATACTACCTTATTAGAAAATTTGTTGTTTTTTTAAAAACATTTAAACTATTCGCTAAGAGAAGAAATATGGTTTGTATATATATATATATACATTCAACATTACCGATTCTATTGATTGTAAACAAATGAACTATGCCTTAATTTTTTTGTTCAATCTGGACAACTATTTTTCCGCACTGAGAAGTTTAATAAATTGGAGAATCAAGTAGATATATACATAAATTTGAATGTTTTATTTTATTCATACTATATAATTTTATATCTCCAATACGTTTTTCTTTTGTTTATTAATATTACCTTTGGATTTTATTTTAACTGGAGAAAAAACTCAAATCCTACTGTACTTACCACCTTTTAGTATAACCGCACACATAAATATATATGACAATAAATATTTACCTTTACTCTGTGTGATTTTAGTTATACATATATATTTTGTTTATCAGTAAAAACTAATCACCTGTATGGTAACAATATATACCCTTGATTGTATAATTTGAATTTATAAAAGCAAATTATATGGATAAACATATATAAGCATATACAGGAAAATCTAAACTTACAAGTATATTTATATATATTGGAGCATGTGAATGAGTTGATTTTTATTTCCAAATGGGAAAAAGACAAATTATTTTGATTTATTTTTTACTATCAGTGAACTCAATACTACATTAGATTGTTAATTCGGTAGTATAAAAGGGCACTAGAAATAGAGTTTTGATTTTACTTTTATCAGTAAATATTGATTGTTAAATTTTGTGATTGGAGTGACACAATATTTCTGGTTAATAAGAAAAAAATTCAGATTTACTTCAATAGGTTATTGAAGATGTTTTATTGCAAAAACAAATAATTTTTTACTAAATGTGAAAAGTTTTTATCTGAAAGTGTTTTCTTTCAAAACCCTTGCAAGTTTATTATTTATTGGATTATTCAAACCTATTTTGTAAAAACTAGTTTATGGTAAAATAGAAAACACATGTGATGTATTTATTTGTGAATAATTCTCTATGCAAGGAAATAGTGAACTGTGGAACATTATATGTTTGCCTTGAATATGCTAAATTCATGTGCATTTTATAGGAATTATGTGAAACTTATGCATTTATGAGTAGACTTCCGGGACAGGATGCTGAAGGTGGATCCACAGAGACGATAATTTTACCTTTTCTAAAACTATCATTTATTTGTGTTTATGCTTGGCCAAGCAATGTACCATTGAAATAGATGGAATAAAAGCCTAGAATTAAATGTTATATAGGTCTTTACCACCTCATGTTGCAAGAAATATGTTATTCTTAGTATAGGAATGCAATTCTTAGTATAGGAATGCATTTAGGCATTAGGATTGCATTGAGAGTTCCCTCCTACTGTATTGTTCCAGGTTGCTAGGCTCCTCGAGCAGGGTTGGGGATTTCTTCAAGATAGGAAGAAACCCGGGGAAGTCATGTGCTTCGTGGTTGGGTGGAAAAGGCACCTTAACCACACTCTTGGCCCTCAGCGCAAGAAGACCAGTGGAGTTGAGGCGGATGAGGATCAGAGCTTTACTTTGTCATGGATATATTTCTTTATGGCTTGCATAACCCATTTGTACATTGTAACTTTATTTCATGGATATAACATTTATGTAAACTTGTTTATTGTATCATTGAAATAGATGATTTGTAACACCCCTATTGGTGTATGTACATTGATAATATTATATGAAATTTCTTTGAGCATTTGTGGATAATTCATGGAGTACATGTTATGGATATTTCATGTGATAGATGTACCTCTATCTCCTTACTTGAAATGAATGTTACTCATTTACTGTATTTTGTATGGAATGAGAATCTTTCGGTCCTTACACTTGTAAAATTCTTACATTGTTGTCTAAAATTATTTGCATTTATAATTACTTCTATTGTCTGCTCATTGTATGTTACACTTTTCAAAAATTGTTCGATCAAGATATTTACTTTATCATGAAAATATTTTGGGCTATCTCAGTTTACCCAAAATTGAGGATACATAATACCCATGGCTTCAAGTATTTCATGTCAAGGGAATCTTTCATAAATGTTTGAGGAAAGACATTTTGCAATTTCCTTCAAATTATCACTAACAAATTTAATTGTGTCGTTAAAATCTTCCTTTCTAACAGGTACTTCTCTGATAGACCGCCTGACTGTCTTACAATATCTCAAATCCGCGTACAAAGATACATAAATTCCCGTTTGCATTAAACTGTAAATAATTATCAGACTTATTCAAATTAGTAATTTGCTACCACATGAAATAATTTGGGCTTTCTTTTGTTAGATCTAGATATAGATGATCAAGGGCCATGCATGTATGTCTACGTAGTTTGGCATATTCATAAATATACTTAGTTCTATCTTGGGATTTCTTCACAAGATTGTTCATTTCATCCAACATGGGAAGACTAGCTAAAGTCAAGAGTGTCTCTATATCACTTAACCTATGTAAGAGGTTAGGAGATTTGTCTATTGTGTTGCAATGCTCCTACATTACTCCAATCAAGAATTGATATTCTAAAAGAACTTGTTGCGTTGGTCCATGCAGGGAGATCCATCTGGTATCAACATCCTTGAGAAGCTTGTTTCCTGCTGTTATTCCCTCAGATTTTTTTAAAATTCCACGAAATGTTTGGGACTTCGGCATAAGTATGCATAGAGCTCGCAGACTAGATTTTGAACTTTTGATACTGTAGGAAACTTGCTTACAATTTTGAATGCTAAATTCATTATGTGGGCCATGCAGTGAATGCCAAGCATGTATGGTGCACAAGTAGTTTGTAAATTTGTGCAAACACTGCTCCTTTGACCTTGCATCACTACAACTCCATCAACTTCTACACACACCAACTTTTTGGCAATTGTCAAGTTATCGATGCCTGCAATTTCATTCAAAGATTTCTTGACTAGTTCAAATAGATTTTGTGATGTTGAATTCTCCTTCATTTTATGAACACAGAGAAGATGAGCTTGGCGGACATGTTGTTTTATAGTATACACATGCATACAAACCCAAGAATTATTATCTACCATAGTAACTTCATCTAAAGATAATGCAATGAAGTTTGACTCTTTTACTTTCTCCTTTAAATCTTGCTTTTCCATTGCAGCAAGATAGTTTTCCCATTCCCATCTAGCGTTTACTGATCAATGTGAGGTAGGAAAGTGAGGAACACCCAAAAAAGATAATAATTTTTTTTTTATAGGTAGTCTATCATAGACACCCTCTGGAAAAAATATGAAAAAGAACACTCATCTGAACAATTTTGACAGATGTGCTCCTTCCATTGCTTTTCCAAATTGAGCCTCAATTGTACCTCGACACGCAACAAGCTTTGACATTCTTTGCTTCTGCTCTTCATATTCTGTGACATACTTAACATGAAGACATTCTTCCTTTGATTTCCATTGTACGACTGATTGTTCCTTTCTGTCTATGATTTTTTTTTCATAAACTTTACCGATATGCTTTTCTATAGTGTCAAGCTTTAGCTGCAACTTCTTGTCTTTTTAACATTTCCAACTACAAATCATACACATGCATTATGTTGTAGTTTCATCTTTGTTTGCTTTCCCCACTGGTACAATGAATGGGTACTTTGACAACCAACCAAGTTGAAAAGTTCTTGTCATTTCCCACTCGTGGCCCACTTTTGATTTTCCTTTTCTTTTCTTGCTACCAACATCATCCTGATCCAAGTCAATTATCTCATTTTGGCTAACCAGGGTATCCCTTGGAATATCTTTTGTGATATTTCCATCTTTATTTGACTCATTTAACTCAATGAAAATCTCACCTTGACCTTCCGATGGCGGTGAGGTATTGTGAATGCCTTCTTCATTAATATTTGGTGGAAGAGTTGATGATGAATCTCATCTTGATATGATGGATTAGAAGCATTACCAATTCTAAAGTAAGATTGTATGGTACCTCTATGTTTTGGGTGTTTTGATGGCCTCCCAGTCCCTTCACCACCCTGAGGAGTCTTACCCTTGTTGCACTTGTTGCTTGACATATTGATCTCTCACTTCGAATAAAAGCTAGAATTTTTTTTTTCTTGTTTCAGAAGGAAAAAAAATATAGATCCCATTCCCTACTCAATATCGTCTTTAAAATTGAAGCAAGAATGGAAAAGAGATAAAGAAATATTATAACACTATGAAGAAATGATCACTCACCTTTAAGTTTAGGTTTTCACTGACTTGCTATTCATTAATGTAGGAATGCCTGTGTTGTAATTTTGTAACTTTCCTATGATCAACTTCAAGGTTCCAAGTCCAACTTTTGAATTGAGAACTGAATAAAATGCATAAGAATAAATGATAGTTTTGATTGTATTTATATCAATCCATATTTGGCGAATTCTGTAGGATTTTTAAATGGTATATTAAAAATTTGGTGAATCTCACATTATTATACAATAATATGTTGTAATTTTCAGGGCGATTATGGCCCTACGATTAGCATGGAGGTGTCACAATAATTAGCGAAATGTGTCCTCAAATATAATTATTTTTTAATGTTATTGGAAAAATGGGTCCTCATAAGCAACTATTTGTAAATTTTAATTGGTGAAATGGGTCCTCACAAGCAACTATTTGTAAATTTTAATTGGCGAAATGGGTCCTGATACAATGTTTTAATAGTATTGGCAAATATTTAGTTGTTTTATTACATGCTTCTGAGATTCATAGGCGAAAATATTAATCTGTCCATTTGAAATGCGTAGTTTGTTATTGCAAATTTATTACTTAAATATGCCTCATAAAAAAAATCGACGACGAATGGACATGCATTGGACTGATAATTCATAAAATCTAGGTGATTCGGCCACCTTGTTGGGTGTGATTAATTCATCAATTTTGACTCGATCAATTTCTAAAATTCACCAATTGGCGAAGATTCGCCACTAAAGTTTTCCCTGAGACCAAATACATCACCTAATAAATTCCCTTTCACCTTATGATTCCCACTTTTAATTAAATAATATCCCTTTTCCATCTCATCCCACATAATTTATTTTTATTAGTATTCCACCTATTTTGAATTCACATATGGCTAAAATAATTAACTATTATTAATATTTAATTATATATATTCCCTCCACCATCCCCAAGAATAAAGGACACCTAAGAATGCTTGTCCTCATGGTTCCAATATGCTCTTCACCAAACCCAAGAATAAATGACTCCTAGGTACATTTATCCCTTATATCTCTCATGGTTGCAACTACTTACTTGAAACTACTTACTAAGATTAGTAAATGCATCATAGCCCTTCGTATTCCAATAACTCCATCTCAATCCTTCATCCTCACCTTGATCCTAGTGAAACCATCTCATTCATCCTCCATTAATCTATCCATCACATCTCAACTATTCATTACCTTTGCCAAAAATCTATAAATTGAGCCACCCTCTCATCCATTTCCCATATCACATTTTGAGGTAAGTGCATGCTATCAAAACAAGTAATCTTCAAGAAAAGGATTGTCCACATACCTATAATTGAAAAAAATCAAATCAAATTGGAGTAGAACTATGGTAACATTATTTTGAGTAATTATTTTGTTGCATTTATTTTGAACTTTATTGTGAGCTCTACTAATACAATAGGAACCTTCCTACTCTACTGTCTATAGTCTCACCTAGACACCTATTCCATGATTAGATTATTAGACCAACCTATGAGAATACACCTATTATTGGACCAACCTACTATCCCACTTCATATTAATGGCACAACCTAGTAGCTTATATAGTTTCACCCTCACCCTTAGGTAAGATCAAGACATAGATATAGATGATTGTTATAGGGATAAAGATCCATAAATTATCACCTTTATGTTGATAGTCAAACCCATATGATTCTCCCCACCTAGATGAATCCAGTCAAACAAAGTTCCCATCCTCAAACTAAGGATAGCCCCTCCTTATCAATTAATGCATAGAACACTAGATATCAACCCATCTCTTATCTCTTTATCTATCTCTTCTATATATGAGGTTTGAAATAGTCTAGAATATGAATCTCCTATTTTTTATTTTCTTTGTGGTCAATTTTGAATTTTGAATTATATTTACTTAAGAGTTGTGACTTTTTGACTTGACATAGTTAAGGTTTACATCATTTTCTAGTTTCATATTGGCTAATTATCTTGATCTTCATTTATGTTATAATATTGGAAGTATATTAAATTTGGTGCTCTACCTTTATTAATACTTGCAAGTATTACTTTGCAACTAGTAACCTTTAAGGCTATTTGATATTGAGGATGAGAGTTTACCCATGATCTTCTATAGAAAATAGACACGCAATAATATATTTAACTATTCCAAAGCGGTTCTAAAAGAGTTGAGACTTTTTTGAAACTGGTTGAATTTGACCTTGTTGCTTTTTTTACTTCTTCGACAAACTAGGAAAGAGAATTACTCAATTTTATGAATAGAAAATTCTATCTAGGTTCTATAATAACTCTAACCTTTCAACCTTTCATTTTATATTTTTAAGTTGCATGTTAGACCAATCTTAATGAACTGACATTGCTTGAATACAAAATATAATGAAATCTTATATGATGGCATTAATAAATTTTACTTTATTCTTTGGGTTGTAAGACATAATTTTTTGAGTCTAGAATAGTTTGAGTTATTTTTATCATTTAACTCATCCATAGAGTAATAACCTCAGGCAACATTACTAAAAACTAATTTTGTGACTAAGGAAAATTTTAGGAGAGTAATTTTTTTAAATATTATGTTTTTTAATTGGTAAAGAGAGGTTTGCAACATTCCCCACACCCCTAAAATAATTGTTATAGGTGAGCTAACCGAAATTAAAAATTAACTTTTCAAGCCAAATATGCATTATTAAGTCTTGTAAAATATTAAGGTAGAACTAAGAAGTTGGGTCCACTTTAAGGGGAAGTGTCGGGCTAAAAAGGAATCTTGATAGGAACAAGGCCTTGAGCCTAAACATGCACCTTGTCAAAATGAGTACCCATTATGGTTTGGGGTCTCGATCTAAATGGGTACCCATTTCAAAAAGGTGCTTTTATATATAAAAAAGCTCTACAAGCTCATTTTCTAGCTACAACAATGATGAGGGTGAGTTGACCAACAACACCACCAAAATGGGTACCTACTTTGCAACCTCCAAAAACCACCATTTTCCACTTCCTCTCTCCTCCTCCCTCCAAAATCAATTTCATTTAGGTTTTGGTATATTTTTTTACATTTTTTAATGCAACTTTTTCATTTTTTAGGGTTAGGGTTTTTCTTCTTTTTTTCAAAAAAAATTATAAATATTAAATCCTATATTATTTTTCAGTTTACCTAAACCCTAACATTTTTTAGTGTATATATATGTTATTCAAAGTGTAAATAAAGAAAACCATAATGTTCTTCAAACCCTAAATCAAGAAAACCCTAGACAAGATTAATTTAGTTAGTGCAATAACCCTTAAACCCTTGAATATTGTAAATCCAAGCCCTAAATGCTAAATCATTTATGTACAACATATAAATTAGGACATAAATAAAAAATATAATAACATAATTTGTAATCATCTCATTAGGCTGTTGTACATACTCAAACTAATTTGGGACTATAACATTAAAGCCCATATTCACATGAAAATGACTAAGAAAATCCTTGGCCACCTTAGAAAAAATGAATGTAACCATAAGTAGTGAAAATAATCACCACAAATCATAGTACCTCAATGTATGTAGAGATATTCTAGTAAAAAACTTACCCTCATATACAAACTCTAAACATGTATCTATACAAGATTGAAAAAATATATTTGGACCACCCTTCCTAGGATTCATCTCAATTTGTGGTGCCAATAAATAATAAGTAATGGATATGTCACTATCTTAAAATTAAGGGGAGTGTTATGTACCTCATCGAGAGGTAATACACATACGAGGGTCATTGATGACATCATCGTTAGGTGGATTAACCATAGAAGAAATAACAACTTCCTCACTAGAGATACCTTTGATGTTAGGGGTGATATTGTCTTGTGAACCATACCCAAGGCCAAGCGATATTTTTGTCACATTTCCAAAAGAATAAGTTCTTGTATGGTTTGTTGATGTAGATTGAGATCATCATAGCTTGTAAATCCCATATTATTTATCATTTGGAAGCCTTTACTATTTTGATCAATAGGAGGAGGAGCTTATCCTTGTTCATCCTGGTACAACCATTTAGAAACATCTTCTTCTATAACCTCTTTATTGAGTTCACCCCACTTGGAAAAGATGGTGGACTCAAATTTGATGGTGGTAGAGGTTTTATCAATATGTGATGGTTTCATGTACGTCTTTGGAGAAGACTAAAGTTTCCTACATAGAAGGACCCTTTGAGATTTTAGTCACTACAACCATTGTCTCACACTTGGACCTTAATTTTAGGAAAAGGTTTATGAGATATAGATAATGAGGCTAGTATCAATGGATATATGTAGGAAGTGGAATGTGAAGCTACATCATTGTTGGGAACTTGGAGTAAATTGTGGTATTTCTCTTCCAAGTTATTGCAATAATGGAAGGGCTTAGGATCACCATGAATGGTAACCTTAGTCTCGTTATGTGGGAATTTTATGCATTGGTGATAAGTGGATGGGATGACCTAAATGGTATGGATCCATGGGTATCCTAGGAGAATTTTATAGGGTAGATCAAGGTCCAGTACTTGACATGTGGTTTCAACAATTGTAAGACCAACTTGGATAGCCAATATTATTGTTCCCTTTGATTCTATTTCATTATCATCATTGGCTCCAATAGTGATTCCATTTTATCTCTCGATAGCCCCTTTAGAGTATACCAATTGTTGAAAAAGTTACATGGTGCAAATGTTTAAGCTCTTGCTCCACTATCTATCAAAACTCTCTTTTTTTTTTCCTTATGGATAGAAACATTAAGATGGAGAGCGTGATTGCGATAGGTATGAGTAGGAAGATATTTTTTGGTAAATACTAGGTAGTGAGTGGATGTAATATGCCCTACCATGGCTTGAAATTATTTTGAGTCTATATTCGTGGGTACGAAAGATTGTAGGAGAGCCTTATCTAAGACTTCCTTGTGTGCTAGAGAAATTCTCAAAATCTCTAGGATAGAAATTTGTGGGGGGGTCTTTTTGAGGTGATCAATTAGACTATAATCGATTGGGTGCACTTTAGTCACACCTTTGGATTGTAGGGGAGCTCCTTGAATAGTAACCTTCATCATGTGATGACTCCACACTCAGGATTTCTACCATGGATGTTGACGATGAAAATTTGGTTGTTTGAACTTTGAGTATGTCCTACGATATTATCAAAGGAATGGCCTACTTTGTTATATTCTCTTATTTACCATTGTCATTTCCCTTACCATGATTTGGGATAGGATCCTTGTATATCCCTAGATCATCATTTACATATGTTTCAGGGAGTTGGTCAATGCTTACTTCCCCCTGGTCAATGAGATATGAACTAAATATAAAATATCATTAAGCCCAAATTCACACTTTGATTGTTTAGAAAATATTTAGTGTTGCTCCAATATGCTCAAAATTTCATCCAAATGCTTCAAATTTTATATCCAAGTTTTATTATATATCAAGATATTTTCAAAGAAAATAAAGATTTTTTTCTTATTTTCTTGCTAAATACCTTATTCATGCATGATTAAAAGTTCATAGAAGTATTAGCCAAGCCAAAATGGCATGGTGAAGAATTTTATGTGTCTACCATGACACCTAAAATCAGCCTTATGAACATATTCATTTCTCATCTATGTTTAATAATACCTTGAGCATGGATCAATCTTTAAGAAGTATACAACTCCTTGCAACTTGTCTATCATTTCATCAATATAGGGAACTAGGTATCTATTCTTAATAATTTTATTCTTTAATTCCTAGTAGTCAATACACATCCTTGTGGTGACGTATTTTTTCTTCACCAACACTATTGAAGAGGAAAATGGGCTAGATATTGGCCTTATTTCACCTATATTCATAATCTCCTTTTTTTCTTCTCAATTTATTTCTTTTGGATCTTGGGGTGTGGTTATCATTAAATTTGTATCGATTTCAAGCTCAATGATATGTTGGAACCCTTTATTAGGTGGTAGTTATAGGGGATATCTTGAAAAAAATTGCCATGCTTGTCCAAAATAGTTTGAAATCAATATGGTTAGCATCCTTCTTGTTCATGGATGACTATTTTGGTGTGATCAAGAAAATGTCTACCCAAGCTACTTGTCCTCTATTGAAAGATATTTCCAACCTTTGATTAGTAATTACTTGGGGTACTCCATTTTATATTCCCTTGATAACTAATTCTCATAGAGATTGCATCCAAGCACCATGTTCCTATCTCGCAATTTGACCATATGGAAATCCTCACATATGGAATGATCTCCAAGATCACTTTCAGATTTTGAATTATTTATGCACATGGTATGGTAAATTCATAAGCCATAATCACTATGAATCTCTTCAAATAATTAGGAACTAAGCCCCTTCTTGCCACCAAACCCTCACTTATAAAATTGTGGGTTTCCCCATTGTCGATCAAGATGAAAATCCTTTGGATTGTGAACACTTTACAAATCTTTAATGTATTATGTCTTCGAGTTCTAAATATATTCAAAAAAATTCCTTCACCTAAATCTTCCCCTTCAATTCTTGATTTTCCTTCTCACCCTCAAGTTCTTTGTTATGCCTTTGAGTAAAAAAATCCTTCATTATCTCCATCACCTCTCCTTCTGATGGATTTGATCTATTTTTGAAGGAATTTGAGTTCAAAGGGATTTGGTGAAGAATCAAACATTTTGTTAATTCTTGATGTACTTCCCCTTTGAGCAGGTGATTTTGGAGCTCCCAAGGATTTCTGACCTTGCATAACTTGCATCATCATTTTCATTACATCTTTGATTACTTGATCCATCTCTCTACTTGCTTTCAAATTGATCACCTCTTCAAGCATTGCTTGAGACTCTTCTTCATCTATTAATTTGCATATCCATCTATCTTCCATCTTGTGTATTCACTTTTCATCAAAATGTGTTAGTCCTTGGTTCCTTGGGTGGTAGGATCAAGGCTCTAATACCATTGTAATATTCTTGACTAGGGATATTGCATATTTCTAATTGATTTAACTCCATGGGATACCAATGATTAAACATTATTTCAGATCAAATCTACTAAAATAGATAGTATACTTAATAATATGTGCATAAATGAATGATAAACTCTTGCAAAATGAATAATCAACACAATAATTGAGAAAATGATTTAAACCTATTATAGTGAAGAATTATTTACCTACAAATAATTCCTTTTATCAAAACTTTCAAAAACGACAATATTATTATAAAAATATTGAAAATATATAGCAATCAAAATTGTAATTCCTAAGTGCTAAGAAAGCCGCCTAAATCCTAGAGAAATAAGCATTGCAGGAGTTGCTAAAAAAGCATATGAATGAATCCCAAATCCAATCTCTATGTGAGATTGTCAAGATTGGTTAAGGGGTATTCATCCACTCACTAGCTATGAATATCAGGGGTTTCCATTCTCCAATCTATTCAAGTGAAATCAATCGATAAAAAACCATGCATTCTCTTGATCCCATCCTGACTAAATATATAATTTTCAAATTATTATTTTTTCCCTCCAAAATACACATGTACACAATCCTTGGCCAACACCATTTAAAAATTATTATATTTTTACATAACACTTTTAGCCCCAAAGTATAGGTGCCCAATTTAAACACTTACATTTATATATGCTACTTTCCCTAATGTTAGGATTGTCCAAAAATCATAATGCACAATATAACCTTCTACAAGTGAAACCAAATAAACACAATAGAAATGTCTATTATATACAAATGAGAGTGTAAAATATAATGATGAACCTTGTATATATAAGCAAGGATGAGGAAGTGAGACAATGAGTTGAAGAGTCTTAGGAAGAGTTTATATGTTTCTTGTGAAAGATCACAAATGTCTTCAAAATATTTATTCACATGTGTTGTTGTCTTTTATTGAGTTGTGGTTATTTGATGTACAATGTGCAAGTTATGAAAGATATACAAAGGAAAGTCTAAATTGTTAGTCACAAAAACAAATGATATGCCCACAATCATTTGGCTCAAAAATCCCCTCTTATACACTTGGTCTCCATGGGCCAGCGTTGAAATATCATGGTATGTAAAAGGAGGGCTACTAAACCCTTGTGGTTGTGTGAGAGAGATGGAGCCACAAAATATACACAAAATATCAATTCTATTATGTATAAGCCTACACTATAATGCATGAGGGTTCGAAGTTGATAAAAACTAGGTCAAAAAAACCCTCCAATGAGCTAATAAAATGCCACAAACAATGTGTGAGAGAGAAGATGCTAGTAAGAACTAGGGCTAAACCAGAAAAAAATTAAGCATGGTTTGTGACACTTAAAAGCACAAAGGAGATGTGCAAACTTGGATAGAGAATTGGTATGCGAGAATCCAAAAAAATTGAGCAATATTTAAACAAACATCAAACCAAAACCGTCAACCAAAAGTAGCTTTATACCATGTTAGGATTGGCAAGAATAAAAATGCATAATATAACCTTCTACAAGTGAAACCAAATTAGCACAATAGAAATTCCTATCATATTCAAATGAGATTATGTAAAATACAATGGTGAACCTTGCATAAATAGGAAAGGATGAGGAGGTGATAAGGTGAGTTGAAGAATCCTAGGAAGAGTTTGAATGTTTCTTGTGAAAGGCCACAAGTGTCTTCACAAGCTTTACTCCAAGGTGTCCTTGTCTTCTATTGAGATGTGGCCATATGATGTATGGTGTGCAAGTCGCACAAGAAATGCAAAGGCAAGTCTAAAATGATAGTCATAAAAACTAGCAATATGCCCACAATCATGTGGCTCAAAAACCCCCCATATGTTGGTATTAGCCAAGATTAGAAAGAAAGAACCAAGATAAAATTACACAAGATACAAACACACAAAATAAGCCAAATGATATTATTAAAGAGTTGAGTGGAATATACAAAGTACCCTTGTAGATATAGGCAAGGTAGTGAAGGTAGGACGATAGGACACAATGATTGATTGTCTTTCCAAAATTGCAAAACTTGTGATCTCTCTTGACAAGTGTATGAACATGTGGTAAGTGTGTATGCAATAGACACCTCTCAAAGTGATGACACATGTATCAACCAAATGATGTGAACCAAAACTCTAAAATTTTCTATGTGGAGACTTAAGAAATATGAATAGGTCATCCTAGAATGTGAGATTTTCTAACTAGTTAAATGTATTGATCCTATTTCAATATACCCCCCTTATTCAATGTTGGATCCATCCTAAATTTAGCTCTTTATAAATTTGTGCATAAGGATGTCCAATTTGGAACAAAAAATAGTGTTTTATAATAATAGTGGGAAATCATTTCCAATGGGTCGATCTCAAAAATATTCTTTCACAAAAAATGACACTTGATTTTGAGTTGCCTACCAAAAGATGCAATAATTTTACTATTTTTCTATTTTCCTACTTTGATTTAAAAAAAAGGAAGATTAAAAATGTGTTAAAACAACACAAATTTTAAATTGTATTGATGCTATGTTGTCAATGATGAATCCAACTTCCTATCAACTATTTACATTTGAAAAAGCAACTCCTTGTTTACAAGTTATGGAAAAACAAAAAAATCAACCACTTGCAAGCTTTGATGGTTATTCAAGAAGTTTGTATAAACTAGTAATGGTTTATCTAAGCCACTAGCAAATAGCATTAAATACCAAGGTTAAAGGAAATACAAATAATTATTCTTTGACTTAGTTGCCTCCAATCTAAAGATGTGTTAACTGTTGAAGAAGGCTTGGCCAAAGGGATAAAGTGAATTGCTTAGTTGGCATGCAAGCCACATGAGGGGTGATAAAACAAGTTGAAATTACAATAAACATCAATCTTCAATGGTTACAATATTGACATTTAACATTGAATGCAACCATTAATAAAAAAAATGACCGAGTAGTTAACTAACCATGACATAAATTTAATGGTTAGAAAAAGATAATTTTAACGAGGAACATTAAATGTTTAATGTTAAATGTGCATAATTCTTTGAGGAAACTGATGGAGGATCAAACCAAGCCAAATAGTTTGGATATTTCTAAAAAAATAACCTATAAGAAAAATGATACTATAAACCCTCAACCTAATAAAAGACGCTCCACACAAACCAATTTTTTTCACCCAAATCAATTTTGACCAAAAAGGTGAGATGGATAGAGGGCTAAATAGCCCTTGACTAATATTTTTATTTTCTCTACAAAAAATCATACAATACATATTTGTATGGATTCCATATGATACAATTACAAAGAATTAGAAAAAAATCAAAGTTATTGAAATTGACAAAATGAAGGGTCTTTTTCATTTCTCGAACCTTCTAGAAGCAATGGTGATGTATGTTTGGATCCATGATGCTCTATTGATATGCTATGTGTGATATTTTGAGAAGGGGAGATAAACTTCCACAAGCTATGGGCACACAAAATAAATCAAATGATATTATCAAAGAGTTGAGTGAAATACACAAATTACCCTTGTATCTAGGCAAGGTAGCTGTGAAGGTAGGATGATAGGACACAATGATTGACTATCTTTCCAAAATTCCACCACTTGTGAGCTCACTTGACAAGTGTGTGATCAAATGGCAAGTGTACATGCAATAGGTCTCTCAAAATGAGGACACATGTCTCAACCACATGAGGTGAGATAAAACTCTAAAATTCCCTAAGTGGAGATTGATGGAACGTCGATCATTTTGCTTGATTTCGCGATGGCCGCGGCGGTTCGACGGCTGGCGACGGATGCCCAGGCTGCACACAGGCACCTGCGATTCCTGAAACGCTTATATACCGGCACCCCATAATTTAGGCTGAACTTTGACGATGTGATTCTCACCATGCTTGCTCTTTATTATGATTATGAGCCTTGCCATGCCTAGATTCTTTATGTTTTATTGATACATCCAAGATTTGTATCTATCCTTTAGATCCATAATTATATTCTAATTTTCCTATATTAAGGGCAACCTTATTACATGTACCTTCATGCTATCTACTATTTATATGCTTGCATGTTAATTTTATGATATGTTTTAGCATGTTGTGTGCTTTGTCATGTTTATCTAGTCATTTGTTTGTATTGAAGGTAACTTTCTTACAAATGCTATGATGATCATCTCCTATTTATGCAACTTTTTCTCCTATCCTCCAATTCCTTACTTCCTTTGTAGGCAACCAATTAGAAAAGGAGCATATATGTCACTAACGTTCCTTTGTGAGTTATATTTTATAATGATAGGTTCTCATTCAATTCCATGTCTAGAGGAGTTTCACCAATTCATCCGCATAGTTGAAGTCCTTTTACATTCATTCACTTGGTCAGAGTCCTTTTAAATTGATTAAAGTGTTTAGATGCAATAATTAGCTAACAAGTGCCATAATAGTTGGGATGAGTTTTCCACAGTCCATGAATTTGTTTTTGCAAACTTCTGGATTCAACTGTGTATGTTTTTGTGTCAAAAACATACATAGTTGAATCCAAAAGCTTGCAAAAACAAGTGCCATAATGTTGTTGCATTTAAAATCAGCTCATGACATTCCATATACCAGCCCCCTCAACACCAATCCTTGGATTTGCATTCATGATCCATACATCCATTATTTGCCACCTTGGATTAGATTTGTGGGTCTATACTTGATCCAAGTTACATCTCCCATCCTAGATCTAATCCCTAAACTTTTAAAATTCAAAATTCAAATTCCTATCTTATTGACTACTTCACTAGCCATTGTGAATCAATTCACTACCCATTATATTGATCGATGTACTTGATTATTATATTTAAAGATATTCCCTCATTCATTTAAAAAACATTTGAAACAATCAAAGACATTCTTATTGAATTGAAATTTGATATTTTAAATTGTATTAAAAAGTATATTCTCTCATTCATTTAAAAATCATTTGAAACAACCTAAAGCATTCTTATTGAACACATCTAATGTCTAAAATTTTAGAGAATTAAAAAAATTAGCAACATTTACATTACCAGGAATATAATTAGTGTTAACATGACTAAGCAGATGATTAAGAATTGATAACTTTGCAGCAAATTTTTTGGGCAGAAGAAAGAAACAATGTCAAAACAAATAAAGATGCTCAAATTCAGCTAAACCTCTATCATGCATTTGAGCTTCATGTGATCAATCCACCAAGAAGACAAAGTTGTTCCAGGGGTCATAGCTGCAACTTCGCTTCATCACAATGATCGTCCTCGACTTACAGGAACATTCACTGACAACCATTTCTATATCAGACTTTGAATTTCATCCTCAATTGTTTCAACTTTCTGCTACCCATTTGAAGCTAGTTCATGTATGTCAGTAAATCCATACTCACCACTAAAATTGCCCATGCCCATTTTTATGAATTATCTCCTTTGAAGGCCCTTTGATTAGAATCATAACTAAACATTAAACGAAATGAATGTGCTTGCAGATCGATTTTTTCATGGACAAATTGCCTTCTTGAATTTATGTTAATTGAACATGTTCACAGACAAATGTAAGCCATATTACAGTAAAACAATGGTGCGAGTTATGAAAATCTCCTCTGTTTCCCGTCCTAGCTTATGTATGTTATTTGCCTACATGCAGGGGAAGGTGTTGATATGTCTTGAGCCATACACGAAGGAATCTATCTTTTTTTCCCCTTTTCACTTCATTCTTTCATTCCTCGACCATTCCTCCATTGTGACAATTTGTCTCTGTACCGTCCATTGGCGTGGCCTTTCAAGGCTTCTGCATCTTGTGAAAAAGGTAAACAAACAGGGTTCTCTTCAGTTGCGCCAGTCAGTGAAATGCAGGAAAGGTTAATAGTACTTCAAGTTGGTTTTGATTTAGGGAATGATATGCTGAAAGAAATTCAAGGGTTTGAACTTCTCTGCCAAAGACTTTTTAAAACGAAGCTTTCAGAAAATCATAACCCTCTGTTTTAGCTATCATGAAACAAGGGTTCCTAATCTTCTAAAAAAATCATACATCAGAAGAGTATCTACAGTCACAATTTAATAAAAAATTGAAGAATTCCTATGTACCAAAAGACCATCCGCCTTAAAATTTAATAGATTAGAAGAGCAGTAAGCCCAGAATCAGTTCCAAAAAAATGAAAACAACAAAACATCAGTTACAGAAACTCGGACGGCCAAGTCAGAGGATTACTTTGTTCACGGTTAAGATTCCTTCCTACGAGCAAAATAACTACAAAATCCTTTCTCAGGCTTATCTTGAGTAGAAGCTCATAGGTAAATGGCACATTAATGTAAGAGAGATTTATTTATTTGCTGAAAAACTCGTATACATATATAGAGGTACGAATAAAACAGAAATATAAGACTAAAACCCTCCGCGCAGGCGCAGGACGAGGTGAAGTGTGGACTCCTTCTGTATGTTGTAATCAGCCAGAGTTCGGCCATCCTCGAGCTGCTTCCCAGCAAAGATGAGGCGCTGCTGATCGGGAGGAATGCCCTCCTTGTCTTGGATCTTCGCCTTCACATTATCAATTGTGTCGGAGCTCTCCACTTCCAAGGTAATGGTCTTACCGGTGAGGGTTTTGACAAAAATCTGCATTCCACCACGCAGGCGAAGCACAAGGTGAAGGGTGGACTCCTTCTGGATGTTGTAATCGGCAAGGGTCCTGCCGTCTTCCAACTGTTTACCAGCAAAGATCAAGCGCTGCTGGTCTGGGGGAATCCCCTCCTTGTCTTGAATTTTGGCCTTGATGTTGTCGATGGTGTCGGAGCTCTCCACCTCCAGAGTGATAGTCTTGCCCGTCAATGTCTTGACAAAGATTTGCATTCCTCCCCTCAGACGGAGAACCAGGTGAAGGGTGGACTCCTTTTGGATGTTGTAATCAGCAAGCGTACGCCCCTCCTCCAGCTGTTTGCCCGCAAAGATGAGGCGCTGCTGATCGGGAGGGATTCCCTCCTTGTCCTGAATCTTCGCCTTTACATTGTCAATCGTATCAGAGCTTTCCACCTCCAGAGTGATGGTCTTGCCTGTCAATGTCTTCACGAATATCTGCATGATGTATTTCTCCCTTTCTTCAACACAAAACCTGCAAATCGAAGCCTTTACACAGATGGATTAATAGAGATAAGCGTCCTACTATTTAGACTTTCCTAACAAAACCGAAAATCAGGATGTTTGAAGGGAGGACCCGAGAAGCCTATTTATACTCTCTCTACAGACGATTCCTTTCCCTTGTAGCACGATGCTTGTAAACCACCGCGTAGTTTCTACTGGCCGTTGTGTCGCTTCGAAGAAGGCGCGGTCCGAACTCAAAACGTTGTGCGAAGAATTGAAGTTTGGAATCTGCGATGGTCAATTTCAGACAACTTTCGGAGGTTGATTTTCAACAACTTTTGCTGATTTCAACAGAATGAGCAGCAAGGAAGAGAAGTAATCTTGCGGAACACTTAAAGAACAATTATCAACTGTCTCGAAGTGTGTGTTCGAGTCCAACTCAAACATTTTTTTAAGATTTTAAAAATATAAAATTGTAATATGATGAAATCGTATGGTGATTATTATTTTAATATTATTTATTTTAAATTTGTTATTTATTGATTTTGTTTGTAAATTTGAAAGCAATTTGAATTATACATTGTCAAGATTCAAATTCATTTTTTTTTTGTTTTCATCACTAATCATTATGAGCCAACTAAATGTATGAATTGCATCAAATTGTTCACTAGAATTATATATTTACAAACTAACCCTAACTTGAATGAATCATCTAATTGATAAGCACGAGATATTTTGAATCATCTAATGCTTATCTAGCATTACAATCCATAAAAGAATAATCAAAGAATACATATAAGTATAATCTCCAAAAGGACAAATAGTGAATTTACATCAACATAACATCATCCTAAGATTATTGTATATTTGCTTATTGTCCTTAAACCGTTCACAAAGTCATAAAGTTGGTGTGCTAGTAGAACATGGTCCTCACAATCCAATAAATTCTCTAAAAGTATTTTGTAAACACCTCATCCTTATTGAATTTGTATAAATAGTGACATGAAACGTGTTGCAAGCTATGAGGATTTATCAGATCATCCCTATGAGTTATAGATTTAATCCACACACACAAACCTAAACACATACAATACACAATTAGAGTTCCAAATTAGCAACAAGGTACAAAATTCTTAAATTTTGACAAATGTATTTCTAAAAGTAGCGCCTTTTGTTGAAAATGTGAAGTTAGATAAGTAAGTTAAATTCGTTGTACATAAAAAGAGAAGGTGAATTAATTGTATAGGAAGAAGAAAGCAACAATAGTATAAACCCATTTGTTGAAATGTACATCCCCTAAAATAATATTACTTTACCTTTATACTACTATTCATAATGTAGTTTTCGCTAGATTATGTGTTCCTAGTTCTTTCAATATGGTATCATAGTCATGGAGATTTGTCGTAACAATGGTTGGCCTATGGACATAAGGTTTTTCCACCCCCAAACTTCCCCTATTTGGAAAAATTAAAATAAATTGTTAAATAAACTAAAAATATGTATAATTCATTGATAATCTTTTAAAAAGTGCATATGTTCTCTCAAAATGACAAAAAAATAATTATTAAAAATACCCAAAGCAAACCCAAGTTAGTTTGCTTTTTAAAAATTGAGTTATAAGAAATGCATGTCATTTTTCTAGAAAAAAAATAAATTTCTATTTTGAATTGTATTTTTTTGAACATTTTTACACAAAATTACCATGAAAACCTTCAAGCTATGAGAGTACATTCATGAGCTATATGTTCTTTTCTAGCTATAGGATTTCCATTAGTAAGGTTAGGGCACACATTTTTTTTACATCTAATGGTTTTTTTGTTTTTAAATAAATTTGGGCATAATTAACAAATATTGAACCCATATAACATATTGAGATTGTCATACAAGATTACTTACTATCTTATAATGTTCATATCAAATCTTAAATGACATGATAGGTTTACCATTAGTTCATTCCACTATAATTGTGTTTTAAGGTGTACATCGAGAAAAGAGAATCAATTTTTTACTTTCCTTAATTTGTATGTTAGTGTCTCTATGCTTAATTAAGAACACTCACATTTGATAATAAAATATTTGTTATTCATTTAAATGGTATTGAAAGCTCAATATCAAATGTTTGACTTGATTTCTCCTTTTACAAGAGATCATTTGGATAATAGGAAAAACTCTTACAAGTATTTCAAATGAAATTAAAAAAAGCTACAAGATAGGTTGTCTTAGATTCCATGAAGAGCAAGAAAGCCAACAATTTTAAAGCTTGAAGTTTATTTTTTTTTAAATCTTCAAATTGAGTAATAACAAAAAAATTCACCTTAACTTACTAGGTATATAGTGTTATGTTGGTGATAAATTTATTGGAAATTTGAAACAAATGCATAACCCAAGAAATTTTCAAGAGAAATAAACTATGAAAATGTAAATGAATAACACAATTACAAACAAGAGATTTTGAGAGATGTTCAAATATCAAGATGACAAGATTTCAACAATATTTCACAAAGAGAAGCTACAAGAAAAAGATTATGAATACAAGCTAGATAGTGAGTTTATATAGACTTAAGGAGAGGGTGGATGTCACAAGTCTAACCAATAGGGATTGAACACCATGCAATGTAAAAATAAAAAAAATGTAACTCTCTTGTAGGATGATGACACCTCAATAACCCACTCAATTAGTTAAATATACTTTAGTAACATAAGAAAGCTTAATAAAAGTGTAGAAAAAACCTACAAGAAAGGAAATAAAACCATACACTATCATCCCTCCTTTAGCATAGCCTAGGTGGATGAAAATATGGATCTTGAAAAATGAATCCTGATGAGGAACCCATGTAAAAAGAAACCTTCCAAAGAGAAGAATCCTCTCCAAAAAAAATTATGCCCCCATAATAGAGAGAAAGGACCCCCCAAAATAGAGAGAGAAGAAGACTAAGAAACCCCTTAAGAGGACACTTGTTACAACCCCAACAAAGCTCATAAATGAAGGAACTTTCGTTTAGTGAAGGGTTTGGTGAAGATATTTGTGATCTTCTCTGATGTTGGAAAATATTGAAGATCAATGATGTGATCATGAATTATCTCACAAATGTAGTGCATATGTATCTTAATGTGTTTGGTCCTTTGGTGAAGGACTAGATTCCAAGAGATCTGTATTGCATTTTGGTTATCATAAAATATGATTGTAAGCTTTCAAAATAGAATGCAAAAATTAGTGAGAGTGCTTGTAAGGAAAATGGCCTTAGTGGTAGCATTTATAGATGAAAGAGAAATTCTAGACTGCTCCTACCTCAATTGACAAAGAATAATTGAACCAAGTGAGAAGAAATGCCCTGAAGTAGATTGTGAGCATGAGAATCACCTACCATTCTAAATTTTTTTGTCCCACTAAATAAAAATCCACACCCATTACATATTGAATCTCATAACTATGAGTACCATGAATATATTGGAGAATCCACTTAGTTTCTTTCCAATGCAGCTCATGGGGATTCGATATGAATTGAGAGATAATGTCTATAACATATGAAATGTTAGGTATCATGTGAGTTAGATAGATGAGACTCCCAATAAGTTGTTAATATAAAGTGTCATCAACCAAGGGTGAAGAACATTGAACCTCAAGTTTTCTCCCTAATAGAAATGTATTTGGTGCAAGCTTATAGTTAGCCATGTGAAATATGGAGAGGCTATCAAGTGTGTACTTGGGTTAGGCAATCAATATACTTGAAGAATATTGAGTGATATATCAATCCATAAGAATGTGTAGTAAGCCCAAGTTTGACATCAAAAAATGATCAAGAAGGGTAGTTTTCGTTGCTTAAATGGTGGATGAGTTTATACTTGTGATAAAAAAGTCACCAGCATATAGAACCAAAAATTTGAGTGTTATCCTATTACAAAAGTATATATGTTCAAGTAAAAGTGACACCAGGTGAACCCAACTGATAGAAGGAAGGATTCCATCTTGGCATAGTAGGCCTAAGAGGAGTATTTGAGGGCATAAAGAGACTTCCAAAGATGGAAAACAAGTGAGGAGTCCTATACAAACCCTTGTGGTTGCTCCATGTATATCTCCATTTTAAGTTCAATGTGAAGAAACTAAATTTTCACATCCATTTGATGAACTTCTTAATAGTGGAATGTAACTCTAGCAAGGAAAAGTTGGATTGAATTTTTTTTGGCAACTTGGTAAAAGCCTTAGAGTAGTCAATCTTAGGAACCTAGGAGAATCCTTTGACATCCAAGCAAGCCATATGCTTGTCCATCAACCCATCTACTTGAAAAAAATTATTTGATAGATCCACTTGCCCCAAAAAAGTTTTCTTCCCTTAAGAAAGGTGATTAAATCCAAAGTATTTTTCCTCCCAAAGGAACTAAACTCTTTCTGTATAGTAGCATCCTAGTAGAGGATATTAAAATATTCCTAAAAGGATAATAGATTGGTAGTTGTAGCAATGAAGAGATGTAGAGCCTACTGGAATTTTATAATTGAATTATTCTAGAATCTAAAGAATATACAACCCAATCACCTACTAACTTCAATGTCTGATAAGACCAAAGAGGCCCAAAAGCTAGAGATTCTAGATAATCTAAAGGAGTACCTTCTAGGTGATAGCTATGTATGGAAGGATGTAAATCCTCATCATCATTATCAACATCTAAAGTGAAGGAAGAAAAATCATCATCAAGACCAAGAGGATTAAGATCCTTAGAAAAACTATCATGTTTTTTGTGTCTCCAAATTGATGAAGGATGGAGAAATGACATAAGAAGAGATTACAAGACTCTCCTTAAAAAGAACACTCCTTGCATTGTATGTCTCATGAGTGGTAAGATGAATGATCTTGTAGAAATTGACAACAAATACATACCCAAAAAATACACAAGGGCTTGTTTACAACTAGTCTAAGCTTGGAAACAAGTTATCCCCTTGACAACTCAATGAGGAACCCAGTTCTAAATATAATATGCATATTTAATGGATTTTATTCAATATGGTCGTGCTAGAGAGTTAGATTGTATCATATAGTTAGCTATCTCTTTCAATGACTAATTCTTTCATTCTACAACTATGTTCTACTAGGGTCTATATGGCACTATATTATCCTCAAAAGCACAAAAATTTGCAAACCTATGGTTGACATATTCTCCCCCATTATTTGTATGTAGAATATTGATGGATTTCCCAAATTATATCTCTTCAAATTATTTGAAGTTCATAGATGACTCAAAGACTTCAAAATTTTGTTTGATAAAATACACGAAGGTGCACCTAGAAATATCATCAATAAATATCAACACATATTAGGCTCTATTGAAAGATGGATTTGAAAATGGACCTACTATATCACTATTTACTAACTCCAAAATTTGTCAGGCTCTCCAATATTTTCCCTTGTCAAACTTCTCCTTTGGTTTCTTACTAAGAATGCATCCCTAAAAGACATTAATGGAAAAATGAACTATAGGAAAGCTTGATACTATGGCATGTTGATTAAGTTGATGTAAGTAGTAGTAGTTCAAGTGGAAAAAACACTAATGCCACAAATTTCTCATTTCATTTGAATGAGTATGGAAATATTTCAAAGGAGAGTTAGGAACAAAGTGAGGAAGTGATAAGGTTCCATACTAATTATCTACTTTTTTTCACATCAATTGTAGACCCACTATGCAATTTACTTATGACCACTATGTCTAAATTGAATTCAACTCACTTTTTAGAAAATGTTTCATCACCAACATCAACAAAACCTCTCCCAAGAAGCTCCCTAGGTGAGTCATTACCCATATTTGGGTCTATTGAAAGATGGATGTGGAAATGGACCTACTATATCACTATTTACTAACTCCAAAAGTTATGAGGCTCTCCAATATTTTCCCTTGTCAAACTTCTCCTTTGGATGCTTACTAAGAATGCATCTTTGAAAAGCACTATTGGAAAAATTAACTATAGGAAACTTGATACTATGGTATTTTGATTGAGTTGATGTAAGTAGTGGTAGTTCAAGTGGCCAAACTACTAATGCCACAAATTTATCATTTCATGTGAATGATTATGCAAATATTTAAAAAGGAGAGTTAGGAACAAAGTGAGGAAAGTGATAAGGTTCCATAATAATGATCTAATTTTTCCACATATTGGGGTCTATTGAAAGATGGACATGGAAATGAACCTACTATATCACTATTTACTAACTCCAAAAGTTATGAGACTCTCCAATATTTTCCCATGTCAAACTTCTCCTTTGGATGCTTACTAAGAATGCATCACTAAAAAACACTATTGGAAAAATGAACTATAGGAAATATTGATACTATGGGATGTTGATTGAGTTGATATAAGTGGTGGTCGTTCAAGTGGCCAAACCACTAAAGACACAAATTTCTCATTTCATTTGAATGAGTATGAAAGTATTTCAAAGGAGAGTTAGGAACAAAGTGAGGAAAGTGATAAGATGTAATAACCCCTCATGAATTAACCAAAAAGAATAATTTCATAATGGAAATTAAGGTATTCTTGTCAACCTCATTGAGAGATAAAGGAAACAAATATATGTTTGCCGACCTAGAGGATATTTACATATTTGTCTATGCTGGGTTGACCTCATCTAAGTTACTCCTAATGAGAAATGATTAGAATACGTTGAAATCAAAGATTTGAACTTATCCTTAGTTGACCTCATCAATAGCCAATTTCATTTTTATAAATGTGTGGTGATTAAAGATAAATAATTTAAGCGAAGTAAGTTAGTTAAGGAATTTAGTTATGGAATTAAAGGCAAGTCATTTCAAAGTAAGGCAATGCTTGGTATTAGAATGGCAATGATTATATTGAAGATATACTTAACCAAAATGATGAATGACTTCCTTAAAGCTGCAATTATTATATACCAAAGGAAAAAACCCATGTTTAAAGACATTGATTAATACAGGGAGCACTTAACTCTTTTATGGATAGCGAACCATTGACAGTTAACTAAGGTTAATAAACATTAAATAAAAGAAATAATAAAAGGAGAAAAAATAATTATGAAAAGGAAAGATTTAAGGTTTAGTAACAAAGGAACATGACCCTTCAAATAGATTCCTCTCTTCATATGATGAGGATATAAAATGAATTAAGAAATGAGGGAAAAAGAGGAGGAAGGTGTAGACTTATTTTTATTGTTGAATTTCCTATTGTGGAATCGCTCGATATGAGAAGAAATCTATAATATGGAGGTATATGTTTCAGGTACATAAATAAAAAAGGACTCCAAGGCAAGATGCACAATTATAAGGATATCAATCAGGAAAGGAATTTAAGTTTCAAGGCCTATAAATTGATGATATATAGGAAGATATATATTTAAAGCTAATGCATGGTTTTAGTGAAGAATTCAGGAACAATAAATTGGATCTAAATGAGGATCAAACTAATACTCTCACCTACAAAATCAAAGGCATAATCAAGAAGGAATATGCATAATAATAATATTTAATAGATTATTCTATGTTGAACTATCTTCAAGAAGGTAAATTTGATTCCTTCTTGTCAAGAATCAAGACCTTATTAGACTTACGCTTATATTGAAAGAAAAATTATAATAATTTATACTATTCGATATCCATCTAAGATAAGATTATCTACTTGTCAAGTATCTAAAGATTGTTCATTTATCATATATATTGTAAATCTAAATCATATTCTACAAGTGTTCCTATAAGGGACATTATAGTGGTATTAGAGTCAAAGGTCCTACCAGCCCTTGGGTAACTTTAGAAAATTTGATTTTGAATCATGGCAACAAAGGATATAAAATGATTAGAGAGATAACTCTATGAAGCAAGTAAGAAACTTAGTACTAAATTTCAATCAAAGGATGATGTCTTGAACACACTTGAATGAGTGGAAGATTTTTTGATTCGTATTGAGCAATCATCCTCTGAAGTGCTAGATATAGCTCTAACTCCTATAATGACCACCTTGAAACAACACAAATGATTGAAGCATCACGATGAGGAGATCAAGTTGTTGGTGACCTCTTGTCTAAGTGAGATTATGAGAATCTTGGTACCTCTAGTGCCTTATCATGATGACATGATGAAAGAAGTAGTACACCTAATTGTAGATAGTTTCAAAGATCTAGATGACATCAATAGTAGGGTGACTATATTGAAGATATTTGTGAAAATTAGGACAAGTATCCTTTTTGTGGACTTGGGGTTGCAAGATTTGGTCTATGAAATGTTACATCATGTCCTCGTTAAGATCATGAGGACACAATATAATGTTTTTTTTGTAGCCATGAAAGATATTTTGATTCTAACTATCAATGAGATTGATGTTATTCCTCAACCTATCACATCTAATCTATGAACTATTTGGAACCAAGAGTGGAATCTCTCTTCATTAGCATATACATTATTCCACAAAGTGTTCAAATAGTGTGAGGAAAAATTTAAACCTCGATTAAATAAAAAGGAACAAGAAAGAATCAAGTTAGAAAATGAATGGGAGGAAGATTCTCAAAATCTTCCCTTAGTGGTACACACAGAAAATGAAGGTAGCAAGGTACGAGGAGAGGAAATAGCTCCTGACACTTATAAAGAAATGGAAATTGTTAATTCTTCATGTGATTCTTCTATCACAAATAAATGGGTACTTGGATTCATGAGGGTTATGAGGCAACCACTAATATGGAGTTAATACATAAGGAGCAAGCTAAAAATGATAATGGCTTCACATTTGCTATAGATGATAACTTCTTTCATTTCAATGATACAAGAGGTATTTAGTTTGGCTTCCAAATTAAGCCTATGAAGAAAGATACATGTGAAATTCCTTTTGAACCTGAGATTTCTCTTACTCCATCTCAAGGGTCATGCATTGAGGATTACATTGAAGGGATTGAATCTAGTGATCATAAATCGGATTATGTGAAGATACTTAAAGATAAGGATGTCAACCATAATTCTTCATCACCTCTTGAGGAATATGTGATAAGCACCAATAATTCAATGATTATAGATGAGAGGAGTAACCTTTCTAATGACAGTAAATCATAAGATACATTGTACTATAGATTTAATCACTTTGATGAAAATAATCAAAGAGTTGTGGCATTGAAAGATGATAAAAGATAGTTATGGATCACAAAAAGGAGAATGGGAAGAAATGAATCAACAAAAGCACAAAATTTAAAGGAAGATAAAGACAAGCATATGAGGAAGATCTTTGATGAAGCAATGGAAAGAAAAGAACCGGGGGAGCTAATGGATAGTGTTGAAGATGTGGAGAGGACTCTATGATTATGTGAATGGTGGAAGGAGAAAGATAAACATGCTAAGATGGTAGCCTCTCAAGCAAAAGTGAACTTGCAAAAAATTAAACAAAGGAATGGGCCCATGGATTCTCAAAATGAACAAGAGATGAATTTTCCATGAGAGTTTTGTGATTCCAAGATTGCATTGAAAGTTCAACAAACACATTCACATGATCAACACAATCAAGAAGGTCAACAAAAAGTATTGAAGACCATGGAGATTGATGCTTCGAAGGTAGCGTGTAAGATGAGATCAATAATTAGGTGTCATGAGGCCTTATATTTATATAATAAAAGAAAAGCTAAATTTAGAGATGTGCAAAAGCCCTTATAAGAAGCAAGAAATTCGATTGTAGTCACTAAACATTTCAAGGAAGAAGGAAACAAAGGAAAATTTGAAGAGAACAAGGAACTATACAACATCCATGAGACCTATGATCCATACCATTGTCCCAAAGATATAAATAGTAGTTTGTATAAGCAACAAGAGAGGCCTGATATTGGAATCAAGGATCACTTTCAGTTTGTTAGTAATCTCTTGTTTGAGGTTGAAGCTAATGTGACCTATGATAATCCAGTTTTTAAGTTGGATAAAGAAGCTACTCCAAAATCATGTGATAAGATTGAAGACAATCATAGAACTTGGGATCTAGGTGTACCTCCTATCAGTAAAGTATGGGAACAAGCTTGTAGTAGTGAGACAAACCCAAATTACTCTATCACAAACATCTCTTCAATCAAATTGCAAGAGATTGTAATTCATGACAAGTCAATGAATTGGATCACTCTTTAGATCGAAGATCAAATTTCGAATGTTTAGGCTTGAAGGAAAGAAAGGGTGATTCTCCGATGACACCTATACACATACCTCCTATGAGCTTTCCAATAGATTACCACTGCCCTAGTTTCTCTACACTAATACCATTAGTTTTTGATCAAGTGGATTTTAAATCATTGATAGAGTGGAGGCAACTGATAATGAGAAACTCTCCAAGATCAATTCAGATCTCCATCTCTCCCATAGTGAACCATGTTTTTTACCAACATTCTAGAGCATTCATAATTGTAACAAGTTGGAGTATTGGCCATTTTCCCCTTGACACCTTGGGGGAATGTGTCAAGATTTTGATTCGATGGTTGAACAAATTTATTTTACCATTAATCAAGAATGATACCAACAATGATATATATTTCAGTTAGAAGTTAGAAAATGAACACTTCTTAGGATTCTAGAAGAGATAGAGGCTGGTTGAGTATGAGAAGCAGATGGTTAAAATCAGAGTAGCACAATGCCAGCGTGATGGTTCTGTTGGAACTATAAAATTTGATGTTTTCACATGTTGGTTTTACTCATAAACTTCCAGATTTGGTCCTACCGTGTGCATATTTCACTCATATTTTTCCATATTTCCCCATTGAATTCACTGGGTCATGCATTTTTTGCATCATGGTATGTATTGGCATGAGAATACCATTGTCTCCCCGACCCATTGTGCATTTTCTGCTAACATGAGTCTGTGTTGCCTTTCGGCAAGACTCATTTGATGTCACAACGATCGAGGTTTACATGCAGGCGGCTTTCGACATGACACTTCTTTTGTTTCGGTGACAAAAAGATTCATATCGGCATAAGTCATCCCATCGATATATGGTCTCAGCGAATCCAGTGTGTCTTACCGACTTTGCACGGGTGTTCACTTCAGCTAGAGTCATAATTTTTGGCATTGAGTCTTGGCGAGCCTGTCGGGTCTTGCTGACATTACAAGGGGATTTCTTTCAGCGAAGGGTTGGCATTATTTTGGTGAACAGGTGTGTGCCCGGGTGTTTTGATATGACATAATATACTCTACATGACGTCTCCCCGTTAGTTGGAAGTTACAGCGATATACACGAGGACTCTTCGACAAGAAAATCATATGTCTCGGCGACCAATATGTATCATGTGGATTTTCGGTGAAGCAAAATTTTATCTATGAGAGGTCTCGCCGATATCAAAACGTTATGGCGATTGTGAACGAAAGAACACATCAATGAGAGATATCTTATGTCTCAGCGATTGGAATGAACGTAATGTAGGGGCTCTCGATGAAACATGATGAAGGCGGTATGATATCTCCATGACTTGGATTGGTCACAGCGATGAACAAGGGAACACGGGCAGACAACGATATGCGATATTTTGCCTTCGACATACTTTCAACACTGTCCTGGCGACTGTTCCATTGGCGTTTAACAAAAAATCAAACACTATGGCCGACATGTATTTGTTTGTTAACCGTTGTAGGCCGACGTGGATTTGACCGAATTCCACGGTGGCCAACATGGATTTTCAATATGATTTATTTTCTCATGCTGGTGTATAAATAGGCATTTTTGTAATTGTAAAATCATCACCAGTTATTAGATATTCGATACACAGCAAGTAGGAACAGTTGAATAAAATTATCAGATCAAAGACTATTGTTGCATGATTTCAGAATGGAGGTATTTATGAAAATCAGTTGATGTTGCTACATTTTTCTGGTGTCAATTGTCTGTTGAATTTAATGAAAATACTGCTAAGTTGTCTCCAAGATTGATGCTTTCTGGTTGTTTAAATTGACATAACAAGTTTATGTTCAGTTTATCGATACACATTTGTTGTATTTGTGTGATTAATCAATTGGTTCTTTCAAGCAAAGATTAAATCCTTTTAGTTGATCACAGTAATCAGAAAGTTTCATTTGGATTATTCAAGTAGAGCTTAGTGGTTACAATATTGCATGTTTATACAAGTTGTAAACAAAATATATGCCAGATAATTTGAGTTTTCTCCAGAGAGTGTTGCTCATTTTGATTTCATTTGACTCTGCATACCCAACAAGGCACTGGTCTCTATAGTTTCATCATTAAGATTCATTTATTCTCCTTATATCCGTTCATTGAGCATTTTAGGATTTAGATTAAGAAGATTGCTATCAAGTTTGAATTCATTTGTTCACCTCAATTTTCCATTGTGAACAAATATTGTTGTAAGAGATATAATCATAAGTCTGCTTAATTTAGAGAGGTACACCCACCTAGGTTTAGCAGCACCTAAAGAGTAGAAGGTTGAGTTCTCTTGACCTTTTCTGTTACCCTGAAACGTATCAAGAGATTGGCAGCCTCTTGAGGCATTCAACCTGCATTTTTGAGAGCTAACAGGTTCACTTCTAAGGAAAACTTGGAATCCTAGAATCATTTAGGATTCAATAGTTGTTGAAAGTAAGATAATCTATGATGAATATAGTAAATTTACTCTTATAAAAGGACATTCCTCTAAGGATTTTGTACAACATTGGATTATTATTCTTATTGGTAGTTTTTAGGAGATCATCTTTACCAATGATCAACAAGATTATGCTTTGACTAGACAGTGCTACTAGCCTTGGGACCCAATAATTTCTATCATGGATATATTGAATGACATGGAATGGATTCTTGGTGTGATGGAGTCTTCCAAACTTTGTGAGTTTAATGGCATCAAAATGAAGCAATGGATATTTTTGGAAGCCTACCTCATCAATAGCCAATTTCATGATTATAAAGGTGCAATGATTAAAGATAAATAATTTAAGGGAAGTAACTCAGTTAAGGCATTTAGTTATGGAAGTACAGGCAAGTCATTTCCAAGTAAGGCAACACTTGGTATTAGAATGGCAACAATTTTATTGAAGATATAATTAATAAAAAATATGACTGACTTCCTTAAAGCATCAATTATTATATACCAAAGGCAACAACCCATCTTTATAGACATCAATTGATATAAGGAGCATTTAACTCTTTTAAGGGTAGCAGAAAATTGATAGATAACTAAGGTTAATAAACATTAAATAAAAGTAATAATCAAAGGAGAATGACTCATTATGAAAAGGCAAGATTTAAGGTTTAGTAACAAAGGAACATGACCCTTCGAATAGATTCATCTCTCCATATGACGAGGATATAAAATGAAGTAAGAAATGAGGGAAGAAGAGGAGGAAGGTGTAGATTTATTTTTATTGTTGAATTTCTTATTGTGGAATCGCTCTATATGAGTAGAAATTTATAATATGAAGGTATATGTTTCAAGTGCATAAATTAGAAAGGACTCCAAGGCAAGATGCACAATTATAAGGATATCAATTAGGAAAGGAATTCAAGTGTCAAGGCCTATAAATCGATGATATATAGGCAGATATATATTCAAAGCTAATGCATGGTTTTATTGAAGAATTTAGGAACAACAAATTGGATCTAGACAAGGATCAAATCACTACTCTCACAAAGAAAATCAAAGGCATAATCAAGAAGGAAATGCATAATAATAATATTCAATAGAGTCTTCCATGTTGAACTATCTTCAAGAAGGTAAATTTGATTCCTTCTTGTCAAGAATCAAGACCTTATCAGACTTATGCGTATATTGAAAGAAGAATTATAGTAATTTATACTATTCAATATCCATCTAAGATAAGATTATCTACTTATCAATTATCTACAGATTGTTCATTTATCAAATACATTGTAAATCTAAATCATATTTTACAAATGTTCCAATAAGGGACATTACATAAGAACCCATACTAATTATCTACTTTTTCCACATCAATTATAGACCCACTATGCAATTTACTTATGACCACTACATCTAAATTGAATTTTTGACTCATGTTTTGGAAAATGTTTCATCACTAACATCAACAAACCCTCTCCCGAGAACCTCCCCGGGTGAGTCATTACCCATAAGTACATCGAACATTGAATGTAATGCCTCTAGTGTTTGCACTTATCTATTTTCAAACTTTGAATATAGCCCTAATGATTGTTATAATTTATTATTTTATTTTCAAGGTATTCTTGATATGATTTTTATATTGGCATATGGATTTTGAGTGTTTATTAAGTAATGCATGTGATAATATCATGCTTAATCTGACAAGGTTCATGTTTTTCTTTATATCTATAGATACATGATTTTGTATATATGCTAATGGATGGTTGTTATTATCAATGAGTTGTCATTGTGATGTTCCTAAGTATCATAACGTATGTTAAGGTGAGGTACTTTGGCCTGAAATGATTTGGATGTAATGATTAGCTAGAATTATTATATTGTATTCTATTGGGTGATTTTTACATTATCTTAGCTATTATATGTATGGATAGGTAAGCTTGACATGTGAATTTAGTGTGTAGGTACATGGTTATTTATTCATTGAAGTATGTATATCAAGGTTATCTCCCCAATGGTGGTCATATCAAAGATGTCATGTTAGGTTTATTACTTGTTACCAACCCCTTACATACTTAAATTGAGTATAGGATGTGTCATTTATGGCCTCGTGAACTCAAACCTAAATCAATGGTAATTATGGGGTTTATTGTGTTGTGGATAAAATAATAAATGTGTTTGTTCAATTGTGATTGTGCATTCCCTCTTTACAATGTTTATGTTTGATGAATGAATCTTGCATTGTAATGATGTATGATACATTTGGGAATTGAGAAATCAAGAAAGAAATAAAAAAGGAATTGCTAGTAGTACATTTAAATGATATTTAAATCATATGCAATTGTTTCAATTGGTTGAATAAGTCAATTCAATTATTTATTCATTTTGAAATTAAGAAAATGATTTTTAGCATTATATCAACCATATTAATGTTACTGGTAAACTGAATTTGAATAATAATAATAATATATCACATGGAAAAGAAAGGGCATAATAGAGTAGAGGATAAATTGAATGAAAAAGAAAAGGACAATGATTACACTTAGGATGATTGCAAAGAAGAGTGGATGGCAAGTAAGCCCACAAATTTGGAAAAAAATAGAAACTATTCAAAATCAAATGACTGAAATGCATGAATGAAAAAAAGAGGAACTAGTGGTGTGAGTATGAATTAAATACAACTATTCAAAATCACTCTTTTAAGATTGCTATATAAATACTAAATAATACTATTAGAGGGACTTGAAACAATATTACTATAAAAACTATTCAAGATGCTAAAAGAGCTATGAGTAGGTCACAAGATTGTAATCTATTATAGAAACTATACATAGGTGAAAAGAACTATAGATTTCATGTAGAAAAAAAAATCTTAAGTAGAAATATTTAAAGAGAAAAAATAATCATGAATTCATTTCTAAAATAATTTTTTTTTTTTTGATGAATAAGGGTCTATATCTATACTAATTAAAGATAAATATACACATATTCACAAAAAGGGGTGGGTGGTAAAAAGGCACACCCCAAGAGTCACATGGGTAGAGCCCAAAAAATCAAAAAGTCTTGGGCCACACCCAGAAATCAGGAAACATTACAAAAACAACAAATAAAAAAGGTCATTAAGCAGCCATAACAGTGCCAACAGAGGGTGGCGGGTCCCTATCATATGGTTTTCCCCATACAACAATGGCGTCCGAAGTGACGTCAGGAGGAGCCCAACCATCGTCATCCTTCTTAGTGTCTTTATCTTTATCTTCATGGCAAGGTGAAATTGCCAAGTCCAAATGTAGGAGCCACCTAGAAGTATCAGTGGGCTAGCCAGAACCACCTCCAGGAGCATCGCCAAAAGGCCCCCTAGAAGCTCTAATTCCACCCCTCGACGTTCCTCTAGAAGGCCACCCCAGGTCAACTTGTGGAGGAGGAGAGGGCGACCGCCTGCGAGGGTGAGATCCATGACAAGGAGGAGCTTGAGAACAGGGGTGGAAATCCCTCGTAGAGCCACATTGTTGCCATCCCCATGAAGGTGACTAGCCTTGAGAGTAAGTGGGAGAGGGAGGCACATAAGCCACAGTGTAGGGGGCATTTCCCCAATGGTCCAAAAGCTCTTGAAGTTGAGAAACTTCAAGCACAACTTTTTTTTTCTTACACTTGTATCTGCAATAGAACATTAGAGAAAATAATAGCTTTAGAATATAAAGAAACAAATTTATCAATCTGGTTGTGAGAAAATATGCAGGAATTTCTATCTTTCCAAATACTGAAGAGGATTTCCACCTTGAAAGTGTGCCAAATTTGAGTATACTTTGTGGGGTGCTTGGGAGAGTCCTCTAACAAGACCATATGCCAAGAGAAGGGCTTCGATTGGAATGGCTGAAAGAAGTCATGAATCCAATTCCAAAGTTGTTGAGCTCTGGTACAGAACCAGAAGAGGTGCTTAAATGACTTGGATTGCCCACAAAAAGGGTAGTGAGGGTCCTGGACCCCCAAGTGAGAAAGCCGAGACCCCACTAGCAATCCTTAGAAAATAATACACCAAGTAAAGTAGGCGAGCTTTGGCTCAACACTTGCTTTCACCCCATGGCATACCATAAAAAGTTAACCACAAATTTATGATTTATTTTGGCACATGGCCTGCAAATGGATTGGCTTATAATAGTTAGGCTTGTTTATTGAGGCCAAACCTCACCACAAAATCTAAAGTGAAATATCATGGTTATAATAAAATAATTTAAGAGGTTATTTTTAGCTTGTGGTTTTTCTAAAAACTAAGACTTTATTAGTTGTAAAAATGGATAAAGTATAACTTGAATAAGTACTTAAAAGCTATTTATTAGATAGAATTAATTTGTTGGTAATTGCACTCACAAGCTCTAGGAAGTCTTTTGTCTCCATATTCTTTGACATGCTACAAGATCTATTTTCCTACACTAAAATGTTAATATTTATTAATAAATATAATTAAATAATTAATTTTTATATTTTATCTTAAAACTAAATTAAATATCACTTATTTTTATTTAATCACATGTAGTGAAAATATTAAAAAGGTAAGGATATGGTATGAAAATAGAGCAAAAATATGATCATTACAATATAGGAAAAAGTCTCAAATATGGGATAAATATGAACCTCATCACTTTACACATATATGCTTGTCATATATTATACAAGCTACTTTGATTTGAGTGTAGGTGTCACATACAACCTCAACCTTAAAATACAACATAACCTTAGTGTATATCCATCAAATGTAACTTAATTTTACTCCATCCTCTTTAAACACACATACGGACAAAATATGGTCAAACCCACACCACATTTTCATGCCAAACAACTAGCATCATATTAGGTTGAAATCTATCATCAACCTCTCCACATGATGAAGCATACCATACATAAGTGACACTTGTTAGAATATTTTGGATGCCTAACTAATGGTCCCTTTGTATAAATAGCTTTAACATACAATGCACAAGCAAAGAAGACCAATAAACATATATTTTGGATATGTTTCATTGTACACATAACTTCTCTTGGTTCAATACAATAGTGTACATTTTAATCCTTTTGTGCCTTAAAATAATTATTTATGATTCTAGCTTAGGTTTTACATTAATATGAGAATGACAAGATAATCTAAATAGAATGTCACTACCATTTGGGAAACCAAATTTGATCAATCATACACCCCTACAAGTTATAGAGACGTAGGATATGCAAAGAAAATGACATATACGAAAATAGCTACAACAACAATTTTTTAACCCACAAAATAATATATAGGATATAGGGAAGAAACCATCACCTATAATAGTGGAGAAGAATATGAAATCAACTCCCACTAACTAATATTGATGAAAAGTTAACTTCCTCAAAACTAGCAAGAGGTGGTGAGCTTACACTATGAGACTTGCTAGATAACTAGTAAGTTATCTCACTAAATAGGACACCTAAGTAAGCTTGATTCCATGTGGAATTATCCATGTGCATGAAAATTAGATAATATATACACTAACACCCTCCCTTAAGAATAACTTAGGTGGGCACAAAAAATTAGATCCCAACAACTAGGCTTGATAGGATACCCAACTACAATACAATCTCTCATAAAGTGGAGAAAGGGACAAAACCTAGAGGGAAAAAATTATCCCCAAAAAGAGAGAAAATAAGGTGAAGAGGACTAGAAGGCCCCCTCAAAAATGTTTTTTTTTCTGAAGTAGACCACACCACAAGAAGAGCTCATAGATGAATCTATAGACTTGCTCTTAGTAAAAGGCTAGGTGAAAATATCAACAACTTGCTCTAAAGATTAGCAAAATGTCAAGTTATTGATATAACCATGAATAAGCTCCTAAATCTAATGCATGTAAATACTTATGTGTTTGATCTACTAGTGCTCAAATGGATTCCTACATATTTGGATGGAGCTTTGGTTGTCACAACAAATGATAGTTGGGTACCTGAATGGGATTCCAAACTTAGTGAGAATACCCTAAATCCAAATAGCCTTGGTATCTACATTGACAACTCCCCTATAACTTGCCTCTATGGATGATAAATTAATATAGTTTTTATTTTTTCATTAAACCAATCGATAGAACCATAATCTAATGAGAAATTGTAGCCTAAAGTAGACTTGTATTTTTAGTATCGTTAGCCCAATCTAAATATGTGTATCCAACCAAGTCAATCTTTGTGCCAACTTTGTAATGAATCTTGAATCTAAGGGTACCTACATGAATCTTGAAACCATTCCTATTGCAAATGAAATATTTGGCCTAGTATGAGTTAGATGGATGGGAATGCTAAAAAAATTTCAATACAAGGTTGCAACGACCAATGGCATAGTATAGTCATCCTCAATCTTGACTTTAGATAGAAAGGGAGTTAGATATAGCTTATAATTAGTCATGTGAAACTCAGCAAGGAGATTAAGAGTATACTTGGGTTTTGCAAGAGTGATCATTGAGTCAAATTGTGAATTCTCAATGCTAAGGAAGCAATGTCATGTCAAATATGTCCTACAAAGTTGAATTCACTACTATAATAGCATATGGAGAGCTCCCAGTGATCAAAAGATCATGAATATAAAGTACCAATATCAACAATGAATCATCCTTCCATAAGAGATATAGATTAGGATCTAAATGATATCAAGTGAAACTTGAAGCTAGGAGGAAGGAATCCATCTTGGCATGCCAAGATTGAGGTGTGTGTTTAATGCCATAGAGGGATTTTGAAGTCTAAAAACTAAGGATGAATCCTCAAGGTCTCCATGAAGATATCCTCCTTAAGGTTTCTATGAATAAAATTACTCTTTATATCCAAACCATGTGTTGTGGTTATAGAAATTTAAATAAGATTAATGAATTCTAAAATTAAAATGAATCAATAAGAAGCCCAATTCAATAATCAAATGACCTATCTCAATAAAGCGTGTACACAAACATGAAAAAAATAAAATAAACCTACTTTACCTCCACCAGCATGCCTAGTCTTACTCCATTATATAATGTGGTAATGCTAATTCAATAGTATGTGGATTGCTCAATAATGTTAGCATAACCTAGATAGCAAAAGCAATGTAAAAATGAGTGTAGTATGGATGCAAGATTTGTCAAAATTTGAGGAGATATTGAATGGCTAAAAGATGGATGTTTTATAGCTTTCACTGATATTAACTCAATGGTGTGGGATGATTGAGAAGATCAATGGATGAAATTGGTTGAGAGATCATGAGGAATGTGCAAGTGACATGTGTTAGAATGAAGGGTTGTGATGTGGAGTTAAGTGGTTGCATGAATTAGATGACTGATTGCATGAGTAGATGAAGTGGAAGTGAGTGAGAGTGAATCAAGGTTGCTTTTCAGTCAACTCACTAAATTTAGAAATGGAGGAATATAAATATAATGATATTTTTAGGAAAAAAATAAAAAAAATGATTTTATTTATTCTTAAAGGAATACAAAAATTCAAACTAAATAAATAAATAATTTATTGAATTTTAGAATAAATATTAATTAATTTTATAATTAAAAATTATTTAATTATGTTGATGGAAGAATAATTAGAAAGTTAACGAAATAATTAAAATTATTTAATTAATGTGTATGGAAGAAAATTAGAAATAATTAAATAATTAAAAATTATTTAATTAAGTGGTATGAGAAAAATGATTAACTAATTAACTAATTAAAATTTATTTATTTAATAGTGATGAGGGAAAATGATGAAATAATTAAATAATTGAATGTTATTTAATTAAAGAGGGAAAATACAAATTACAAGTCTATGAAGGGGTTGATGAGGGATGATGATGAGAAATGATGATGTTTTAAAGACATGCTAATGGTTTGAAAATTTGAGGTGATGATGTGCCCCAATGTTCCCCAGTGGACCGAAGGATGAAGGTTAGATGGTAGGTTTCCCCCTTGAGAGATTAGCTAAAAAAAAAAATTGGGTCAAGCTCATGATAGGTAAACAAGGTAGGTTTAGTGAAGTGGAGGGTGGATAACGAGGTTAGATGAAAGAAAATAAGGGGATAAGGATGTATGGAATGGAGAAGATTAAGGATAGGGTTGAAATTTTGGATTTTGGGACAAGTTGAGTTAGTAATGAAGAAGAAATGAGATAGAAAGTAGGAAAATGAAGAATGAATGGATTTTTTAATCAAATATTGAATAGTGAATATATAGTTAGGTTATGAGATGGGTAGTGAGTATGAGATGAACAAGTGATGATGGGATGGGAAAGTGAATTTTCTTTTCTTTTGGTTATGCTAAAAAAATGTAAAAAGTGATTCTTATTTTGATATAACAAATAGATATTATGCACCAAGGTATGAGGAACCAAGGTGATGTTATATCTATTACATGGACTTTAACTCTGCAAACAAATGAATTATCCTTATTCATATCAAACATACAAAAATATTTTTTGAATATGTGAGATAATAATACTTATATCATGATAGTCCTAGTGTACAAAAGGTATGAAGAACATGATATGCAAAGGTTGTTTGTTATGCAAGAAGCTACCTTGACACACAAGCCAAGTACATTCACTATGGTTGTATTATAATAACGTCCCACAAACACAACATATGAAAGCAATGACCATGCCCCATTATATGATCCTTTAGACATGCCAAGATGTTGCAAGATCCAGGTGGCTTTGAGTAAGTGTTGGAAGGAGACGACAAGATAAATCAAAAGAAAAGACTGACTAACAAAACATATCACAACCATCATATCTCTTGCCAAAGAGAGTATAATTGTTATCTTGGATTGTTCCTATTGTAGGAAAGATGTATCCATTAAGGCATAGATTGAGATGATGAATTAAATTATTTAGGCAATAGATATGTAGGTAGTGGGTTATTTCAGTGGTGATCCTAGCTTACAATTTTTTTAATGAAAGCTCGATGTTTTTCTATGATGTGTAATTTTTTGGCTTTAGTGTCAAGTCTAGGTGATGATGATTTAGTATAGATAAAATGGATAGTTTTTATGTCGATGTTATCAATATTAAGGTACATTTTGTTACACCCCATGTGTTATTACCTATTTATTATTACCTTGTTTGGTAAATTGCTTTAATAAATGTGAATGTGTTTTATATCTATGAATTCTAATGGAAATATGATGAATGAATGGTTGATTCTATTTAATGTTTTATGATGATTTTGTATATGAAATATATGAGAAGCATATGAATGTATTTGGCACTTAATGAGGGGGGGGGGTATTACGAAATAAAATATATATTGGATATTAAGTTAATATTATTATAAACGTTATTTATAAAATAGTGTCAGTATTAGTATTGTTAGTAAGTATTAATTAATATTAATATTAAAAGAAATAATAATAATAAAATTAGTTATAATACTAATACAAGTGTTATTAAAATCAATGTTAGTAGGGACATTTAATGTTAAACTTATCATTAGTATGTTATCATGCTCATGTGTGGTGAATAATTAATAGTGTTTATACGTATTTATTCAAAGAAAAAAAAATAGTTGTGTTTTCCCTAGATGCAAATTTAGGGAATGATAATTTAAGATGGTCGTGATTTTGATATGAATGTTACTAAAGCCAATGTTATCATGGATGTTTAATATTCACCTTATCATTATTATGTTCTTCGTTCATGAGTAGTTAATTATTATTAGTGTTTATGCATTATTGTTCAAAAAAATTTAGTGGTTGTGTATTGTATAGTTGTTTAAATTTTGGGACATGGCAGTATTGATTTGGCTAACTATTGTTATGGTGAACTAAGTTGGATGCAGGAACAGGTTTGAACCTTCAAAAGAGAGGGGAAGTATCACTCAGGAGAAGAACTTGGCCTAGTAAACTCTAATTCAGCCTTATTGAGCATTCACACACTCATGCCCTAGTTGGTCTTAGTTGAGTCAAGCCATTCAAGTAGATGGTAAGTGATCTTCAGTTTAGTTGTGTATATTTATATTGATTTGCAATCTTGTTGTATGAATGTTTGAAATGAGGTACGTGATGAAGTTTTGATGTTGAGTGGAAGTCCTTGTGTGTTTATTGTTATGTCGATGAGATATATGCATAAAATGTATATATATGTATATATGTACATTTCTATGGTAAACTCATACATATGAGTGAATATGTACATGATTATATGTAGGTAGACATACCTATGCATGCTCATGGATGGATTACCCATATGCATGAGAATACCGATTGGACTAAAGTGACATATATATAGATACATATGTATTCATATATGTATGTATGTATACATTTTGTGTATATATGTCGATCGATGGATTTGTGAGTATGAGTGTTTCTATAAAGATATTGAAATGGTATTATGTATATGCACATATGTAGTATATATATATATTAATATATATGTATAAATTAATAGAGCTACATTTATATTAATATATATTTATATATAATCATATATATATATATAAATATATGTAGAATTATTCTTTATATATATATGTTTATTAATTAAATTTATTTGATAACTTTATGAAATGAATATATATTAATATATATATATTATATATATATATATATATATATATGAAAGTTATTTGAGATAATCTCCAAGCGCAATAGACAACACTATTTTTAAGTGAAGTGCAAGAATGAATAAAGTGCATATGTAATTCATTCTGCGATCTTTAAAGGAATGATAACCAGTGCATAAAGTAAATTAAGACCAAGTCAACCAACGTATGAAACACATCCATGTTGTTGTATATACGTTTGAATAAGAAATTAATATAGTTTTAAAAGCCATGTGAATCAGTCAACCTGTGCTATAATCTTGGGGCGCCAACATATGGATGTGGCACCATTTTGTAAGTGTTTGGGATGCATGAGAAGTCTTCAAAATGTGCATAAGTCTGTAAATAGTATTGAGACTCAGTCAAGAGTAAACTTGGCAGCATTATGTGGATGAATTCGAATTAGGAAACTTATTTTGAGCTTGTTGTCCCTTATGACAAGTCGACTCAGCCATTTAAATGGTGAAGACAGTTATGTGTTGCAAACCTGTGAGTTAACTTGGTGAGTCATTGCATGAGGATAGAAAGGTGGTAGAAATATTAACTTGTTTGTAGCCTTTGGTTTCTCACAAATTAGTATAAATAGAGGTGATCATTCTACCAATAACATCACTTATCAATCTGATTTCCTTGTGTTATTCTGCTGCAATTTCAGTGCAAAGTGAGTTGAGAGTTGTTTGTTGTTTTAGATTGGTTTTGTGGAGAGAATTAGTGAGAAGCTAATAGAGGATTTTGAAGGTTGTTCTTGGAGGAAGTTGCAAGCAAGCTAGAACCATTAAGCTAGGAGAGAGGAATAATTAGTTGGAGCTTTAAATAGGCATGCTGATTTCTACTCCTTTGATAATATGTTCAAAAGATTGTTTATTATGTTGCCATATTTGAAAAGTTGTCTTTTAATTGTGTGTGATGCTTGGATATGATTGCATGTCACTTGGTTGTTTCTTGTTTTGTGAAACCTCACCTATGGTATTTACTTATATAGATATGTATACAATGTTGGATTTTATACGAATATAAATACTATTTGTACTATATGTAGATTGTTGGTACTATACGTAGTATAACAATACTCTAGGTGTGTAGCATAAGATAGAGTTGTTTTGAGATACTTGATTGTAATATCTTGGTTTAATATGAGTTAATGGGAAGGTTATTCCTTGGGTTAGGATAATCCATGGGAACGGAAATAACCTAGAATAGAATAGTTAATGGGAAGGTTATTCTTGGGGTTAGGATAATCCATGGGAAAGGGAATAACCTAGAATAGAATAGAATACTAATGGTCAAATACAAATCAAGCAATTGTAGTGGTGAATATAAATGACCCTCACTCGATATATTGGGTGTTGAATCTTTGGCCAAAGTAGTGCAGGTAGCCATTGTCTACACTGTCAATTCACTGTGATCCAAGTACATACTAGGCTAGGAATATCATAGAAATAGAGGTTGACTCTATGGTAAGCTCTAGATATGTAGGACACATCACTTTGCTCAAGAAAGGCTAATTGAAGGATGAGGTTACCAAACCAATCTCTTCATCGAAGGGAGGGCCATCTTACCAAGTTTGGTAGATGTGTGGGGGACTGCAATTAGTCCATGGTTGGTGGAAAAGCACTTGAGTGATGCTTCTCCTCATGTAGTTGGCAACCAAGATTTGGGAGATGGACATTCTAGACCATTTGTATTTCTAGTTCATGTGGATCTTGTTGAAGCTATGCATGTATTCATGTGTCCATCTATAGGGAATTGTAAATGTGAAATGTTATCTACAATCTACAATATATTTATGTAAATTGAAATCATATTTATATCATTGAAAAGATTCTTTGTATACACAATAGAAAATTTGGGAAAGGATATGTTTTAAATGGTGCATTTATAATTGAAAAGAAAGAATTTTTTTATTGCTCTTATGGATAGATGTGTAAACTATTCACTTGTGGGTAAAACTTAGAAAAATTACTAAGTATAACATTTTGTTTTGGTTTATCGATGAAAGATGATGATAGCAATGATAATGATAAAATGATTAGGGTGATGATAATGATGGTGATGAATGGTGAAGGGATGCCAAAGATCTCTTGAGATCTTGTCGCTAGACAAGATAAATTTGACTGATTTGTTTGTTTGATTGATGATAGTGATAACATTGTTGATGATAAAAAATGCAAGGATTGTATTGTTAATGATAAGAAAAACAAAATTATTGGGAAGGATACATCTCGATGATGATTTATTTGGATAAAATGGATCAAAATTTGTAGTAAGGTGAGGATTTGTTAGATGGTTTCCTATTATGCTAGAATGTATGGTAAGATGAAATTGATTGGGGTTTTTTGGATTGTGATTGATGGATGAGAGTTTGATGGAAAAATTTATTCATGTGGAGTGGTGGGAAATTATTGAATTTTTTTTAGGATATTGATTTACTTTTAAATTTTTGGAATATGTGATTTTAAAAAAAAAAAATTTAGAATGTTTTTTTCTTAATTTGTGGAAGGTGTCCAAATCACTAAGTGAGCTAGAATATATATAAATATTTGTTCTAAATCAAGATGTAATCACCTACCCCTAGTTTCTAACAATGTATGGGACAATATGAGTGGATGAATAGACTAGTGTGATGGATGGACGTGTGAAGGATGGGGAGGATGTTGGAAACTTGTGTTTTCATTGATTTCAATAGAGCATTGTTGCATTGATGTCAACCCCTGAGGAAGTAAGTGTGTTCAAGTGTATCAGTTGCATTAAGTTGTCATTAGTATTGTCACTGGTATCAACCTATAATATAGTAATGATGAGTAAGTGCTTGTGGATATCAACCTCTTGTGTGGTTGAGATGTTGAGAAAGTGTTGTAGATGTTGAGTTGGTGTTTGTGGTGCTTGGTTTCCAAGTTCTTTTGAGAAAATTTGAATAAAAGAGAGTTTAGTGTGATAGAGTGGTGTTCAGTGTTTTTCTCCACATTTATTCATGCCTAAAGATATTCCCATGTGGTTTGGATGTGATAATAAGAGTTTTTTAGAGGTTTCATATCCAGAGTTTTAGGTTCTAGATCGTTCTGCAGTGGAAGATGCACGTTTGATAGTATGTCTATTTGGTGAAATAAGGTGTCTGGGAGAAATGAGATTGCTCCACATTTCTACGCAATAAATTTTTTGGTGTTGTGGATCTGGGAATGAGCTTATAGTGTCTGTACATATCTTCCATTGAATTTGCAAGTGTTGATTTGCTCCGTATAGTTTTCTGGTGTGTTGGATGTTTGTGCCAATGTATCTGGTTGCACAAAATGAAGGTGTTCTTGAGTTTCAAGTGGTTGCAATAGTTGTGCAGTATATTTTGATGGTGTTGGAGTATTATAAGATGTTTGTGGAGTATTTTTGTGTGGTTCGTGACATGTTTTTGGATCTTGAGAGGTGTGTTTGGGGTCACTTGTTAGTGTTAGTATAGGTTTGGCTGACCTGGCATGCTAGTGCTAATTGCAGAGGATAATTGTTGATTGAGGAAGTGTTGAGAAGCATGTTTGTGTAGATTTGGGTCCCAATTAAGTAGTGGCATGGTTTGATATCACTTCTTTATATTGTGGAAGTGTTTGGTGCCAACCTATTTGATATTACATGGTTGATGTGCATATATTTCATTAAGGTTGACCTAATTGATATTGTTTTAGGTCATGGAAGATATAAGTGTAAGAATAATTGTTGTGTGTGAAGTGTGTGTCATGTGAAAGATGTGAAAGTGATCCAGTGTGTTGATCTAAGTGCAATACTTAATGCTTATGACTTCCTAATGTAGTGAGCAAAAGGTGTCTACAGTTCAATCTATTTGATGATTTTTTGTGCTTTAGAGGAACTATACCTTCAACATATGAGTGATACATTTTTAGTAGTTCAAATTGGCAGTGGGCCACCCCTTCTTCTTTCTTTCTTCTAGACAATGAACATTTCTTTATCTTTTTAGGAAATGAGCCTTATTGTATTTGATGTTGTAATTCATATATTAGTGAGCTAATCCTCACCATGGTTTTTCCCTTCTTGGGTTTTCCACATAAATTTGGTGTTCTTATGTGTTTTGATGCATTTGCATAACTGCTTTACATGTTTACATTGTGTTAATCCATGTTACAAGTTTAATGGTGGATAAGAGTTTAAGAACTAATGTAGATTTGAATGTTAATGAGGGTTTCTAATGTTTTAAAAGTATACAATTGATTCACCCCCTCCCCCCCCCCCCTCTTAATTGTCTTATGCATCTAACAAAGGATAGGAATTATGCAAATAGATATGTTGTATGTTTCATAGGATATTTCTTGGAGTCCAATACAATTATTTTAAGAGTATTAATTTTTCCAATAAAATTAGCATTTTGTACATTTTTTTTTTTTTCAAAAGGTGCAATGCACCCAAATTATTAGAGGTAAATACTTTTTTGACCGGAGCTATGAACCGGATACAACAAATCACAAGAAACAACCAAACCCACGAGCACAAAGGCCCAGCGAAGGCACAAGGCCTGCGAGCACTTTGGCCCAGCAAGGGTTTGAACCCTGGTGGCCGTCACTACAACCAAGCGATTTGACCACCGAACCACGCCCTTATCGGCTCCTTTATTTTGTACATTTTCATTGAGCACCATATAATAACTTAATATTGATGTATGATTGGTTTTTTATAACCTCTCTATATGATCTAGTGAATCATAAATTAAAATAATTAATACTTAGATCTAGTGAATACCCTCAAAATGAAGTGTAAGTTGTTGTCCAAAATTTTCATACCACATCGATTGGTTCATCTTGTTCTTCAATAGCATGTAATATTTTCTAATTGTCATCTTTATCTAGTCTCCACTTATGATGTTCACATACACATGGAACTTGATGAAGAGATAGACCAGTAGCAATTACTATGTGGCTATATTGATACACCATGTTGTTAGGATGGTAATCAATAAAATGTATCCCATTTTAAATAATTTTTAATTGTTTGAGATATATCCCTTCACTACAACTGAACCTATAGGAAACAACATTTCATCACTTGTTTCTAGTTTTGTTAAATCCATCGTCTCCTCTATGCAACACAATAAACGATAACTGACACCTTTTATGGTTCTAGCCTCTATTATGACTACAAAAAAATCTCCTGCACCACAATGTTTAATGTAAAATAATAGAACCAATCTTTAACTCTAATATTTAATAAAAATTACAATTATTATTTTTCTTTAACATAATAAAATTTGAAAAATAAAGAACTACAAACTTTGCATGATATAATACCTTTTATAATCAATCTTGAAATATGGTCATAATCAATTGAAATCAAGGGAATGTCTTCAAATATTTCATCTTCATCTTCGTTGTATGTGTCGGTAACAACTAATGGCACCAAATTCCATTCACTAATATATACATGTTGTTGGTTGTTGCAATTATCACAATCTCCCAAAATCAGTCATAACAAAAATAAGAATAATCCCTAGTGCACAAAGTCCATGTGTGGATACTTGTACTTATGACACAATGCAAAGCTCTTGTTTTCTCTACCCTCTTGGATCAATATATTGTTCTTCTATCCACACCTACAAATTATATATAATATAAAATAAAATTTGAAAACAAGTCAAACTTTTTTCAAACAATATTGCATACCTGATATCTCCCAAAACACTCTATTTGGACATGGGTTCCTCCTTGAAGATATGTTGACCTTATATTCAAAAAATTTCTTACACCATTCAACAACATCATGTGCATCATTTATACGATCTCCCTCATAATTCATTTAATGTTTTCTTAGAGCACATTTGATGCAAGCTCAGACACCATCATGTTCACCCTTTCCATGCCCACTCTCAAAGAAACTCCAAATATGTAGTATATTTTCATATCAATGATATTTACATAGCACATAAAATGACCTTGGTGATTTGAATTATGACACACCCATTAGACCATAGAAAATGATTTTCAATTTTCACACCCCTTCATTCAAAATCTTCAAAAAACTTCTTAAAGCAATTTTCTACAAAATGTTAGGAATTAGTGTTCACATGGTTTATTAAATTGGCATTATATGTGTAATAGATATTAAGTTGTTGAGAAACAACTTAATATTATTGTTAGTGTGGTTTGTTGGAATATTATGTATAGGACAAATATACAAGATATTGTAGTTATATGAGTTGTTAGAACAATTCATATTATTAAGGAGCGGTTTCTAAAGTATAGGAGATTAAAATCTTATATAAATGTGTAATATGCATTGAATGAAGATATAGAAATAGAATATTATTTGTGTGATAAATCTATTATTGATTTCCAATATGGTATCAAAGAAAAAGATATTTTGTGCCTACTTTCATTGCGGTTATCCTTGAAGGTGCATCTATTATAGTAGGATTCTATACCTATTATTTTTTGAGAAGAGAGAATGTTGGAGAGTTGGCATTAGAAACCTACGCGTCAGAGAAAAATGGCATAATTATTAGAGTAAAGAGAAAATCTTGGGTTGTGGCTTTTGATTGCCTTGTGCTAATCTTTATTCATTAATCTCATGCTAGTCTTGCATGAAGATTGAAGATTGGTATTTAGCTCCATTGTGGTGTGTTTTGAAGACCCATACATCAGGTTGGGCCATATATTGCTAGAGATAGTCATTGCAAGAAGAAGACGTCACATTCTCTCATAATCTATGGGAAATTTATCTGTGCAAGCCATGATTTTTTCCATGTGAATCTCTACTTGCGGAGGTGGAAAGCAACGCTCAAACACAAAAATTAAGTCGTCAAGAGACTGCTGAAGAGTGTGTGAATGTTTCCCTACCATGTTCACACTAAGGGGGGGTGTTAGGAATTAGTGTTCACATGGTTTATTAAATTGGCATTATATGTGTAATAGATATTAAGTTGTTGAGATTGTTAGTGTGGTTTGTTAGAATATTATGTATAGGAAAAATTTACAAGATATTGTAGTTATATGAGTTGTTAGAACAACTCATATTATTAGGGAGTGGTTTCTAAAATATAGGAGATTAAAATCCTATATAAATGTGTAATATGTGTTTAATGCAGATATAGAAATAGAATATTATTTGTGATAAATCTATTACTGATTTCCAATATAAAATGTGTCATGCTCTTTTTTTAGACTGCAGGAATTGTGTAGCCCTCCCTATAAATTGTAGTGCACTCGATAAATTTTTTTCATGTGATCAGTGGGGAGACTAGACCTCGTGACCTCTTGCCTACGGGTGCTGGCAATAAGTTGAGTCCACTTTTTGGCCAAAAAGTGGAAGTGTTTTCCCTGATTTTCAGAATTTGTCACATTTGACCTTAAAATTTGAAGCACTTAGAGATAGAATCTTAAAAAATGTAATTGATCATAAAATGTAGTACTCAGAGTCTAGTTTCCAAATATGTAATTTATTTTAATACCCCGATGATACAAATTGATTTTCAATAGGTGTTTCTAAAAACCACTATTTAAAAGTCACTTTTCTTTACCATACCATGCACGTGTACGTTATCCATATTTTGACCTAAATAATCATATTTTTATAAATCCTTTTGGGAAAAGATTTGTAACTCACTGAAGCATTCTTCCCATATTTTTTTGTAATTTTTTATTAAATATATTTTTTAATTATTTATTAGCCATATTTGTTGTTTTGAAAAATCGTCATGTACGTCATGCATAAGATGACCTAACATTATCATTTTTTTATTTTTTTTTCAAATTGAAAAGGATTGTCTGAAGTACGCTTTCTTACAATTTGTTTTTCAAAAAATAATTTTAATAAAAAGCTATTAAAATACTAAAAAACCCTAATATTTCAAGTATATGGATTAGTTTCATCAGAAATTAATTGAAAAATAGAAAAAATAATCTAATTATAAAAAAATTATATATTTCGAATCTATATTGTCTCATCTATAATGGTTTTTAATTTCATCAAAAAATTCTGCAAAAAATGTCTTTAGACATATGCCCAAAGTCACTATTTTCTTGTGACATTAACATGAACTTCAACTTGAAGGTCAAACTAGGTCCAAAGCCTAGGTTTGGGTCCCTAACCCTTTTCTTGAACTGGTTAACAAAGCAAAAACCCGACCTGAATTTCAAATTTTACGAATCGGGATCATGTTTAGTAAATAGGATCCCATCTCATTTACTAAACGAGATCGTGTTTCCTATATTTATTATTATGTCTGTTGGAAAAAGAATCGAGATTTCATTTAGTAATTGGGGTCCCGTTTACTAAACGGGATCCCAATTTATAGAATGGGATCCCGTTTAGTTTTTGACCTTTTTTTTTTAAATTTTACTACTAACTAAGTACACTATAATTCTGCAACTTGTTCTATACAGCCGACAACAACAGTTTCACTATTTTCTATAAAATTTTGTCTTGTAGAGGCTCTTCAACTTGGCACTTTATTTCAATTTTGAAAGGAGGCATCATTGGGACAGTGTTTGAGTGGAATTGTGTTCGTTTTCTACTCGTTTGAAGGAGGAACAAAGAAGGAAGTCTTTCACTATTGACATTCATTTGTACATACTATAGAATTTTTTAATCATGGGATCACAATGTTGTAATAAGAGGAAAGATAGGAAGGAATTGACCCCTGAAGAAATTCAAGAAAAGAGAGAGGAGACAAAAAGACAAAGAGATAGAAAAATGAGGGTTTGATCAATGAATAATGTTGAAGCTGTTGAGAGTTGAAGCCCAATGGACACATCTTCTTCCCTCCATTTGTTTGTCTATTCACATTCTTATTTTTTTGGTGTAAATTGCAACATTATTTATGCTGCACTTCTCATTTGTAATAGTTTCTATTGAGAATAATAAAATTCCTCTGCTCAGTGTGGATGTAGCCATATTTATGTGTACCACGATAAAATCTTGGTGTCATATTTCATTTATGTTTTCTTATCTATAATTTCTTTGTTTTCTGCATCTTCGATTTTACTCTTCTTTCTTTTCAATTGGTATCAAAGTTGTACGATGATGGTATAGTTGGTTGAGAAAATCAATGTTGGATTTTTGAGTCATGGAGGAAGCTAAGATAGAGAAATTATCAGGTCAAAATTTCGGTCTATGGATGGTGCAAATGGAGTCATTGTTGATAAAGCAGGACCTCTCACTCGTGCTTGATGGGAAAGCTAAGAAGCCAAGTTCAATGACAAATGAAGAGTGGGAGAAGCTGGACAAGAAGGAAAAAGCTACGATTTTCCTCTCGCTGTCTAGTAATGTTTTGTTTAATGTTTCTATAGAAAAGACTTCAAAGGAATTGTGGGATAAACTTTCTTCGATGTATGAGATGGCTTCAACATCTAATAAGGTTTTTATTATGAAAAGGTTATATAACCTGAAAATGAAAGAAGGTGGAATTGTGTCCAACCACCTTAATGAATTTAACACATTGGTGACTCAATTAGTTTCAGTGGGCATCAGTCTAGATGATGAAATTAAAGAAATTTTATTGTTGTGTCCACTACCTAATAGCTAGGAGGGAGTTGTTATGGCTGTGAGTACTTCTGTGGTTGCTAAAAATAAATTGAAGTTTGATAATGTCACAGCTACTCTCCTCAACGAAGATATTCGAAGGAAGAACCAAGAGACCTCTTCAGGCAAAGCCCTAACTGTTGTTAGTAGAGGAAGGCCTCGATATAGAGGCAAAGACAATAACAAGAGAAGATAAAAATCTACAAAAAGATCAAAATCCAGGTACAAAATTGGCAACTGTTGGTTTTGTGGTAAGCCTGGTCACACTAAAAAAGATTGGTATTCCTATAAGAAAGCACAAGAGAAGGTTAAAGACAATGAGGTTAATGTTTTTTATGAACACAATGATAGTGTTTTGGTTTTTTCCATAAGTGAAATCATGTCAGATTTGTGGGTTTTAGATTCAAGCACATCTTTCCATGCTACCTCTTGTACGGATGCCTTCTCTAATTATCAAGAAGGACAGTTTGGGAATGTTTACTTCGGGGATAAAAAATCTTTGGAGATCATTGGCAAAGGGGATGTTCTCTTACAATCCAAGAATGGAAGCACATGGATTTTGCAAGATGTTAGACATGTTCCAAAACTCAAGAAGAATCTGATTTCTATAAGCCAACTCTTTTCACAAGGCTGTAATACTCTTTTCTTTCCAGATTCGTGGAAAGTTAATAAGGGTGCCCTGCAGATTTCCAAAGGAGATAGAGTGGGCAGCTTATATGTTTTTGAGAATGGTTCTCAAGTGGGAGTTGCTATGGCACTGACGGACAATGAGACCGTACTTTGGCACCAATGTCATGGACATATGAGTAGGAAAGGCCTTGAAGTGATGGTTAAAAGATATCAATTATCGGGTTTGAAATCAGTGGATTTGGAATTTTGCCAACATTGTCTTTATGGCAAACAGAAGAGGGTCGGCTTCTTGAAGATGGGACGTGAAAAACATACTTCACCTTTGGAGCTTGTCTATTTGGATGTCTTTGGACTGACTGAGGTAACCTCTCTTGGAGGGGCTAACTATTTTGTAACTTTCCTTGATGACTGCAGTAGGAAGGTCTGGATTTTTATGATTAAGGGGAAATATGAAGTTTTTAGCAAATTCAAAAAAATTAAAGCTTTAGTTGAAAAACAAAGTGGGCATAACATCAAATGTTTACAAACGGATAATGGTGGCTAATTTTTCTCACTAGAGTTTGATAATTTTTGTGTTGACAATGGCATTTGAAGGATCAAAGTTGTTCCATTTACGCCTCAAGAAAATGGGGCTGCAAAGAGGCTAAATAGAACAATTTTGGAGAAAGCATGATGTATGCTTTCCAATGCTGGATTGGGAAAAGAGTGCTAGGCTGAAGCTTGCAACACAACAATTTATTTAATTAACCGGAGCCCATCATCTTGGTTATATTTTGGTATTCCAGAGGAGGAGTGGCTTGGAAAGCAGATCTCCTATTCACATCTTCGGGTATTTGGATGTGAAGCCTTTGCTCTTGTTCCTAAGGAGAAACGATCCAAATTAGATCCCAAATCACATAAGTGTTTTTTTGTTGGGTATGGCAAAGATCAATATAGATTTTGGCTATGGGATCCTGTCGCCAATAAAATTATTCGCAATAGGGATGTGGTTTTCAATTAGCACATTTTTCCAGCTTTGCAAACACAGGCAATAGTCACTAAGGAATATGTGCCCTTCTCAGCATTTGAAAATAATCATTCAAATGGATTCCCTGGAGGTAATTCGTAGTTAGATAGTGTAGGTGGAATAAATTATTCACGCACCTCTGTTTTATCCCCTGCCTCTTCTGTCACATCATCTCTAGTTTCTCTGAATGATGAAAGAGGTAATACATAATTATTAATTGAGAAACCTTATGAGAGTGAAACAAAACCTCCTCTATTTTTCACATAGGATCCATTTTCTGTTTTGCAGCCTTCAACTTTTATTGTTTTTCCCCCACTTATCCATGCACAAGGTCCAAATCATCCTTCGCAGTCTTCATTTGTAGGCGACCCCCCTTCATTTGATGTTTCACAACCTCCTCTACATGTTGCGTCACCCTCTTTACATCCTCCGCAACCTCTTTCTGTTGTACGTTATTCATCGCTGCCTCCAAAAGTTTTTGCACAGTCTTCACAAGGAGGGGCACTATCCTCTTTTCCTTCACATACTTCACCGGTGATGGCACCTCCTCTGGTTTCAACACATACTCCTCTATTTGTAGTGCAGCCTCTAAATCTTCATCCATTGGCTTCAATAGTCTATCCCCAGCCTTCCTCACTTCCAACGCAAGTTTCCACACTGTCTTTTAAATCGCTACCTCCAAGTTTAGTGCATCCTAACTTGGAATATTCGCTGCCCATAAAATTTTCAATTGGTGTACAGGGGTGGACTATTGATAAATTTGCACAAGTCCAAGGATATTTTCCAATGTAGGAGATTGTGCACCAACAGGGAAGTGACAAAGGGAGAACATTAGTAAATATATCCAAGATCAGGGTAGTGTGCAACAATAGGGAACTGTGAAAATGATTAATTTATAATCTGACATTGAAACTATTCAAAATCAGTTGTCAAGAATGAATCTGGATGATTCTAATTTGCAACAGGAGGGTCCTCAGTTATGGAGGTCTACCCAGGAGAGGAGACGTCCTTCAAATTTTTTGGATTATGAATTGTTGTATTCAAAGGAGGCTGAGCCTGAAATTTTAGTTTCTGATCAACCTAAACTAGCTACTTTCAAAGAAGCTTGCAAGGCAGTTGATTATGCAAAATTGCATTAAGTAATGCAAGATAAAATGACTTTGTTATAGGCTAATGATACTTGGGATTTAGTGCCACTTCTGCCTGATCGCAGACCCTTGAAGAATTGTTGGGTATAAAAATTGAAAGAGGAGGATGCATGCAAGAAACGTTATCGTACCAAGCTGGTTGTAAAGGGATATGACCAACATAAAGGCATAGATTTTAATGATATTTTCTCTCCAGTTGTGAGAATGAACACAATCTGGGCAGTTTTGGGATTGGCTGTAGTTTGGGATCTTGAACTTGACCAGTTAGATGTCAAGACAACTTTTCTACATGGTGATGTTGATGAAGAGTTGTACATGGAGCAACCATAAGTATTTAAGCAACAAGGATAGGAACATCTTTATTGCAAGCTGAAGCGCAACTTGTATGGGCTCAAGCAAGCCCCACGACAGTGGTATATTAAGTTTGATCATTTTATGATTGAGCACAAGTTTATTAGGTTTGAATCAGAACCATGTGTTTATTACAAACAACTTCCTACTGGTGAGTTTGTTATTCTCTTGCTTTACGTAGATGACATGTTGGTAGCCGGTACTAGTAAGAGGATTGTTTCTGAGTTGAAGGCACAATTAGCTACACGGTTTTCTATGAACGAATTAGGCGCAACCAAGAAAATTCTTGGAATGACAATCACTAGGGATAGACAAAGGAAGGAGATCATGTTGTCACAAAAGGAATACATTGAAAAGGTTGTAGAAAGATTTGGTATGGCTAATGCGAAGGTTGTTTCTATTCCTCTTGCTGCTCATTTTTGTTTATCTTCTAATTTGTGTCCAAAAACAAAAGAGGATAAAGAGTTTATGGAAGACATTCCTTATAGATCTGTAGTTGGCAGTATTATGTATGCCATGGTTTCCACTCATCCCGACATTTCTCATGCAGTGGGAGTTGTGAGTAGGTTCATGAGAAATCTTGGAAAGCCTCATTGGGAAGCAATCAAATGGATTTTAAGGTATCTTAAAGGTACTGCTGATTATGCTTTATGTTTTGGTGGAAATAATGTGCAGCTACAAGGTTTCACTAATTCTGATCTTTCCAGAGATTTAGATAAACAAAGATCTACTACTGGTTATGTTTTTATGTTTGCTGGAGCTACCATTTGTTGGGTCTCGAGGTTGCAACATTCTGTTTCTCTTTCTTTTGTTGAAGTTGAGTATTTGGCTCTTTCTGAAGGTGCTAGGGAGATGCTTTGGTTACAACGGTTGTTTAGTGATTTGAGATGTCAACAAAGTGATTATGTTTTGTTTTGTGATAGTCACAATGCCATTTTTATGGATCATAATCATTTATCTCAACGGTGTTCAAAAAATATTGGCATACATGCTCAATACATTCATCATGTCGTTGAAGAGGGAAAGTTAAAAGTTGAAAAAATTGACACAAAGGTCAATCCGACATATATTTTCACCAAAGTTGTTGGCAAAGAGAAGTTTGAATGCGCTAAGACTTCTCTTGTTCTGGTTAATAAGAAGTAATTGTAAATTTAGAGTAGGGGAATGGTTGGCAAGTTGCAGCATCTATTGGACTTCAAGTGGGAGATTGTTGAGAGCTGAAGCCCAACAAACACATCTTCTTCCATCCATTTGTTTGTCTATTCACATTCTTATTTTTTGGTGTAAATTGCAACATTATTTATGTTGCACTTCTCATTTGTAATAGTTTTTGTTGACAATAATAAAATTCCTCTGCTCAGTGTCGATGTAGCCATATTTTGGTGAACCATGATAAAATCCTGGTGTCCTATTTCATTTATGTTTTCTTATCTGTAATTGCTCTATTTTCTGCATCTTCAATTTTACTCTTCTTTCTTTTCAAAAGCATCCAATTCCACAACTATTGAAGATAAAAACATTGAGGAGACCATGGTTGTAGACGGTGCTAATTTGCAAGAGGTTAATTTGGAAAATAATACGATTATACAAACTAGTCCTGGTATGTCTTCAAAGCCCCCTTTCATTGCTATGGAGAATGTTTCAATAGGCACAAATCTAGGTACGTCTTCAAATCCACCTTTGAGTGAAACTTTGCTTGTAGGAGTTTTACAAGAAGCTAGATTTAACGATGTTGACATTGATAATACTCATAAAGAAGAAGATTTTAGACAAATTGTTGAAAATGAAATTGAAAATGAAAATCGTTTTGTTGTTGAAAATGAAGATGAAAATCGTTTTGTTGTTGAAATGAAAATGAAAATCATTTTATTGTTCAAAATGAAAATGAATTTTGTTGATGAAAATGAAGATGAAAATGAAAATCATTTTGAAGTTGAAAATGAAAACGAAAATCCAGGATGTGATGATGAAAATGATTTAAAAATAAATAAATTGAAAGTGATGTTTTGGATAATCTTCTTGGTAAGATTTCTTGTAGAAAAATAAGAACGCATTCCAATAGATTATACAAATATTTTTTTTATCATAAAAAACTTTCATTTTAATGTCAACTAATGATACAATTGATGAGAATGTGGAAAATGAGAAAAAAAATGAAAAAGTTAGGCATTTTTGTTAAACAAAGAAGAAAAGATCAATCACTAAAACATGCTATGTCTATTGTTGCTAGTGCCATTGAGTCTATTGGAAAAAATAGTCAATCTAAAGATAAGAATGCAACAAGATGAGCTATAACAACTGCTATAGTTAATAAAGAAATTTTGAATAAAAGAATGGTAAACAATATTAGTGAAATTCTAAGAATACATCCTAAAACATTGTTTAGAGCGACAAAGAGAAGAGAAAGTATAGAAAATGATCCAATCAACCAATGTTAGAGTTTTAGTGGTCAACTCCCGAGGTTTGACATGAAATTGAATGTTGAAATCAAATATTTCATTGAAAAATATTGGCATGATAATACTAGGGTATCATCTAATGCTAGAGATGTTTTAAAATTAAGAGTGGGGTCCAAAGTTTACGATCCTCATCCAAAAAACCTATTAGATACAACACAAACTAAATTTTGTAGAAAATTTTGTGGTGATTTAGTGTTACTTGGTAATATTAAAATAAGTCAAAGGTCTTTTGAAAAATGTAAACCTTGGTATGTAAAAATTAATAAGCAATGAATATTTCATTGTTGTAAAACGCATGTTCAGTTTTGTTATTATTATGATGTTTTTCAATATATAGGTTTTACTTTACATACTAACATGATTATGCGGGAATGTGGTATTAATATGCCACTTGAAACAATAAAGGAGTTTATATCAAGTTTGTTTTGTGAAAGATCTAATGGGAAATTATTTTATTTAAGCTCATGTATTTTTGGACAATGCACTAGTTGTGGCAATCTTTCATTCTTAAGAGTTTGTATGCATGAAAGTGTTGAAAATGATTTTGGACAACAATTAGTGGATGTTAAAAGATGTAAGAATGTTGAATATTCTTTAAAAGATGGAAAAATTGGAAAGCATTGAGATTTAATTATAGAAAAAATTAGTGTACATGCATTCATATCAGAATTTAAGAGTAAGATTGTACCAAAATATGTCAAGCATTCTCAACATGCTCGATGGCTTGATGGACAATTTTTTGCATGTAGAAACACATTTCCAGTTGGAACTATACTATCAATGGTTTATTTTGCACAAAACTATACTCTAGCTCCACAAGAGGAAATCTAATCACAATATTATAATTCAATGCAAGTGGCTATGTTTGTTCATATTGTTTACAGACATGCAGATGATAGCACAAAGGATGATAGAAAATATTTGAGGGACTATCATTTCTATTTGAGTGATAACTAGTTACACTCGTTAGAGTTTAATGTTCAATACTATTTCAATATATTTTATACAAATTTAAGAGAAAGAGGAATCCAGATGATAGAACATCTCATATGGTCAGAGAATTGTATGAGACAATTCAAGAATGCTTGAATGTTCTATTGGTTAAGTAGGGTTCACAAGGAACATAATGTCCAACATATGCGATTTTTTTTGAAGTTGGACATGGAAAAGGAGAACATGATGGAGCTGGTGCATGTGATAAAATAATTCTTGCTAGAGAACAATTGAAATTTGAGGATGCAATAAAATTTAAAGATGTGCGTGGGATTGTGGATTGGTTGAATATAAGATTATCTACACCTGGATCAAGTGAGTACTCTACAGTTCATTGATTCTTTTGGTTGGTTGAATAAGAGAACATTCTACCTAGACTTGATTGTGAGACAATCAATGGAGATCTAATAAATGACATTCGTTTAAGAGTTTGAATGCAAACACATAGACTATCTGGACAAGGGAGATTGCATGTGTTTTGTTAGTTTTATATTTTAGGAGATTAGGAAGCATGTGAAAATACAAAATGGGTTGAAGAATGGAAGAAAATATCGTTGACACCTACACAAGCACACGATCAATATGAATCAACAATTGAAGATAATGATCAAGTGTTTGCATCAAATGACTATGATCTTGTTTCAGACCTTGTACAAGAAGGTAATTTAATTCAATTTATTTCATTTTATTTCACTTTATTACTATTTTTTAATGCTTTTTTTATTTTATATACATATCAATGGATGTATGTAGATTGTTCAAATTATATGGACACATGTAAGTTATTAAATCAAATTTAATTTCTAGGACATGTGTATGTTGTTGCACCTAAGGGGAATGAAAAGGAAACAAAATATTGGTTGGCTCGTTGTGTGAAGACTAAACATAAGTTAATAGCACCTCGAGAAGATGATGATGGCTATCATTATCCAACAGGTTCGGTGACCCCCTTAAGACATCCCCTTAATCAAATTTTGATAACAAGTCTTTGATCCCCTTTAGCAAATTTTAAGAACTTCTTTGTCCCCTTAAGTAAATTTTGATAAATTCTTTGATGATGTCTATCATGTTATCCAATAGGTTTGGTGGTGGTTATTGGAACTTGGCTATGAAAATACCTAATAAGGAAGAATGCTTTTCTCGCATTCAAAGATTATGAAACACATAAGAAGATTATACACTTCACATTTGGTGGTGGCAACAAATATAAAACTAGTGAGGTATCGTAGAAGACCTACAAATAAAGAGCTATTGACAATTTCTATGGAAGAGTATGAGATAATCATAGATGTGTTGCAAAAAAGAGAGGACACAGATGGTACAATGGAATAAGTAAATACAGGTAAATATAGTTTTAGTTTTATACTGTCCTTTTAAATACATTAAATACATGTTTTGATATTGCTTGTGTGTTATTAGTTGAAATTTATTTAAATTTTCCTTTTATATCCTTAAGCCATCATCACATACTTTGAGACAAAAAGGAGAGTCCATGCAGATTCAACCTAGACAACATGGAATACTTGGTAAAAATAGGTAATTATTAGTTAAATTATATTTAAATACATGTTTTGATTATATATTGATATTGCTTGTACACTAATAGTTAAAATTGATTTATTGTCCTTTTTTGTATCCTTAAGCCATCATCACATTGATCTCATACTTTGAAACAAAAAGGAAAGGATGCAAATTCAACCTACACACTTGTGTGGAATACTTTTAAATACAGGTACAAGTTGTGTATATAGATAGTTTTATATAAATTAAAATACATGTTTTGATGGTTTCATTGATATTTCTTGTATCATTTTGATATCAGGTGGTGTGAAGATCTACTACATTACAGGAACAAGTTTAAAATTTTTCTTGAGATGGCATAGCCACATTTTGTAAACATTGTTTTGAGTTGACATATATGTACATACACAATTAAACAATTACAACACAATTACACATTTTGTACAAATTTGTATACATGTACATACACAATTATACTATACACTTTTATATATCAAAATCAATATTCTATATATTTTGTTTGTTAAATGTGCATGTTTTCCTACTTTGAAACTTTAAATTTGATTGTATAATCACTAAATATCATGTATATTATTGTTAAATTTGGTTTCCTTGGGCAACTTCATCAAATTTTGAGAACTTCTTTAATACACTTAATACATTGTATTAGGACCTCTTAAGACATCCTATTAGGACCCCTTAAGACATCCTATTAGGACCCCTTAAGACATCCTAGGGTGATCCCACAATACTGGTTTACAATTTTTGGCCAAACTGGACACTGAAATAATTATTTTTAACTAAATCTTCACTTTTGGGCACCTATTGCGGCTAAACCGTAAGGAATTTGAAGATGATGCAAACTAGAGTTTTGTGACATTTTGTCTATAGATTCTAAATATATTTAAAAAAAAAAATTGGAATCAGATTGCACTTCTTTTTCCATCTCCCTTGAAAACTAGTTTTTTAAAACAACATTTTAAAAAAGTGACGCTCATCGTATAACGCATAACTTTTTTTCCATGAAGGATAAAATTCTAATTCTTTCAATTTAGATTTGTAACTCTGATATCTAGTGCTTCCACTTGGTTAGATAGTTTTTTACTATTTTTTTTTAATGAAGTCTAGAAGTCAAACCAATTCGATTTAGGCGTAGCATGACGTATGAGAAACTTTTTTGTATGTATCGAAATTCTATTTTTTTGTTGGATCAAGGACTTCAATATCTGGTGCACTCATATTTTTTCATTTTTTTTGATAATCTGCTATTTTTCCACATGTGCATAACATAAAGCTTGATTTTCGTGAAAACCTATGTTTAATAAAACTAAAAACAAATACATAATAAAACCAAAACATATTAAAATTATATTTGTTGGATAGCTCGTTGAGGACTACTTGATTCTAGTTGGGTTTGTGAAGTCTCGCCATTTTCATCTTCCTGAGCTCCAAAGTGCAAAAATTTTGATTTTTTTTGTGAACAAGGTCAAAGATCAGGGAAAGGGGGGGTTCGCCTGAACCAGGGGGGGTTCGAGTGAATCCCCAGGGGTTTGAGCGAACCAGGGTTCATTCTAACCCCCTTCCATAAAGGGGTTTCCATTTGTTTTTTTGGCCGGTTGGTTCGTACATGCATTAAATGGGTTTGCTCGAACCCTGGTTCAAGCGAACCCTGGTTCGAGCGAACCCTGGTTCGAGTGAACCCTGGTTTGAGCGAACCCTCTTTTGGTTCATTCAAACCAACTAGTTCATTCGAACCCCCAAAATGATTTTTTTTGGCATGGGGTCATTTTTTTACAAGTTTTCCTTCCTCATTCGAATTGTAAACCACTTTTTTGGGTTTACCCCCTATTACGACATACATTAAATTAACATTGACACTATTTAAATTGTATAGAATTTGATTGTTATGATGAGTCATCCTAAATTCTAATACTTAATTATATCAAATTTGAGATTAAATATGAGACATGTACTTTGAAGTATTTGAACCCCTTAAGACGTCCTATTAGGACATATCCTAAATATTTATACTTAATAATATCATTTGTTATGATGAGTCACCCTAAAGTCTAATACTTAATTATATCAATTGTGATCCAACATGAGACATGTACTTTGAATTCTTTTATCCCCTTAAGAAGTCCTTTTAGGACCCATTAAGACATCCTATTATGACATTTAAATTATATTAATATTAACATTATTTTTGTATAACTTTTGTGATTGTTATGATGAGTCATCTTAAATTCTACTACTTTATTATATCAATTGCGATTAAATATGAGACATGTACTTTGAAGTATTTGATCCCCTTAAGACGTCCTATTAGGAAACATCCTAAATATTTATACTTGATTATATCATTTGTTATGATGAGTCACCCTAAAGTCTAATAATTAATTATATATCAATTGTGATTAAATATGAGACATGTACTTTGAAGTATTTGATCCCCTTAAGCAATTTTTTTAGAACTTATTTGACCCCCTTAAGCAATTGTAGCGGTTAAATATGAGACAAGTACTTTGAAGTAATTGATCCTCTTAAGTAATTTTTTTAGAAATTCTTTGATAAGTTAATGCCTTAACTATGAATCACTAAATTTGTAAAGTACAAATATTTAAATGTCCTATTAATTTCAACTTTAATTTCATATTTGTATTTAATTTCACATTAATGTCCTATTAATGTCTTGCTATGAATCTTTTGTAAAGTACAAATATGTCCTATCAATTTCATATTAATTTCACATAAAATGCATAAATGCACATGCGTAAATTACTATTTAACAATAATAGACCATAAAGTACTAAAATCATTAAAGTCAATGAAACAATATATTAAGTCCACGAGAATACAACCCATAAAATAAAGTCCATGAAACAATATATTAAGTCCATGAGAAACAATGTATGTAGTTCATGAAATAATCAAATACAACCCATGAAATAATCTAACTCATATCTTCTCTATAATCAAGAGACCTCTTCACACCACACGAACTAGCGAGATGACCTGAATCACTCTGTACAAGAGAAAGAAAGATGAAATCAGATGTAAGACAATTAAAAATTATTTAATGACAATTTAATTTATAATTTATCATAAAATTAAATTACCATGTGAGGTTGGTCTGCATGCTCTGGTCGACCGGGACCTATCTCTACATGCTCTAAATCAATCTACATACAAGAGAGAAAGTTGTAATTAGATGTAAGGCGATTATAAATGATTTAATTAAATTAAATTTATAATTTATCATATTTAGATTGTACTGTAAGAGGTTGTTGTGCATCATCTATTCTCGGACCTATCTCTACATGCTCAGCTACAAGACATGTCTCATGCTATAAAAGAAAAGGAATTTAACATATATATATATATATATATATATATTCAATTTTAAATTTAATTTAAGTTATTCACAAGTATAATTTGTAATTGACTTTAAATATAATAAAAAATTTAAATTACCATATGAGGCTGCTCTGCATGTCTTGGTTGAAGTGGTGTGACCTCATCAAGGCAGAAAGTGGCACTAACAAAGTCCTACAAGGTCAAATTTAAAGCACATGTGTACTTGAATTAGGTTAAAATATATATATTCAAGTGTGCACACATTGTGTAGAATTTTTTTAAACAACCTGAAAGTCGGATGTCTCCTGAGTTTTCGCCACATCAAATGTGTGTTTGATCCCCATTCTCATTGTTGTGTCAACCTACATACATAGTGTGTGTATGTAAATAACATGAATAAGCAAATAAAACATATACAACACACCAATGAAACATTATATCAAGGAATTCAAATAACAATCAAATTAATACAACAATCCCTCAAAGGCGTCTCATTGTCCTCTATCTCCAAGGATTCTTTAAGTCATTTTTCTCTTAGATTGTTGTGGACATGACTTTCCAAATGAAAACCTGAAGAATGAGAGATGCTTGAAATGCAAGAGATGTTTCCTACATTACATGATGATGAACTAGTTGTTGATGATATGCAAAGATAATAATGTTGCTATGATGTTGTTGTATGAAAATGATATGATGAAAATGTTGTAATTAAGATGTTGCTAATGAAAATGCTACAGAGTGTAATTGCTACAAATGCTCAGCTCTCTCTCTTTTGTTGTATAAATGAGGGCCTATTTATAGATTTTCCAAGGCATGAGCCTAGGTGGCAAGAATCAACAATCTAGATTTGATCTGGAGAGATGGACAGTTGAAGATGAAGAGGTTAGAGAGAAAAGGGGAAGTGTGTTCCCTTCATAAGAACAAACTGCCAAGTGTGAAGAGGAATAAAATGGAAATGAAGGCCAAGTGTCCCAAATTAGTTAGAGTTTGTTGATGATAAATGCCAAATTAAATATTAAAAATATTTAATTCTTGAGACATATGATGAGGTGGAAGGTGGGAAGAAGTTAGTAGACATGTGCTTAAATTCGAATTTAAAATTCAAATTTAGTGAGAGGAGGTTAATTAAATAAAACAAACTAATTAAATTTGTTCATTTAATTAAGATATGAAGAAGATGATCTAGGATAGAAAGAACTAGAGAAAAATGAACTATATAAATAATTTTTTCAATTTATTTATAAGTAGAAGAATTAAAGATTATTAATTAAATAACTTGTATTTAATTAATTCTCCAAACCAAATTTGAGTGTATACACAGACATTTAACACTTATAATATTTACTTGTACATGCATGTTTGATATATAATGAATTCAAAATACAAAATTGTAGTATAGTAACTTTAAATAATTTACAATATACATGTACTTGCACCTGATGTGAGACGCCTAACAATGGATGAGTGCTCAAAAACCCCTCAGGTGAAACTGACATGGAAGTTGATTGACTCCCCTGAACCAACATAAATATTTAAAACAAACTAATTAAATTTGTTCATTTAATTCATATATGAAGAAGATGATCTAGGATAGAAAGAATTAGAGAAAAATGAACTATATAAATAAATTTTTCAATTTATTTATAAGTAGAAGAATTAAAGATTATTAATTAAATAACTTGTATTTAATTAATTCTCCAGACCAAATTTGAATGTATACATTTTGCCCCTCTTTGAAGTGATGTGTTTGTGACACGTTGCTTCAAAGAAAAATTTGTTGATAGTGTTGAAAAAAAAAATTGATATGCCCCAGACGCTAATTTTTGAGTGATGATGCGTGTATGCCCCCTCGGGAGGTAAATCGAGAAATTTTTTAATTTTTAGGATTTTTAATTTTTTTAAATTTTTTTATGATTTTATGAGGATTTTAAAATTTTTAGGATTTTGTGATGATTTATCTCCCGATAAAAAAATGACCCTTCCAATTGATTAATTGATGGCCTTTTTGAAAATAAAAATAATCCCACTTAAATACCCTCCATTTACCCCTTTAGAAAGGTAAAAAGGTGAAAAAGGAGTTCATTTGAATTCATTTGCAACTAAGTGATTGGGTTGATTGAGTGATTTAGCAAAAATGGTGATCCCATACCACACCCATCGATTCGAGCGACACCACCGCCCTGCCACGTATGGACCTCTGGTACGTACCTCAAGAAACCGCCTTTTGTTGAAATTTGAATTTTTTTTCATGTTTTTAAACTCTGTAATAGTACATTTTTAGCGCATATGTTTCCTGAAATAGCGCATATAGGTATTTAGCGCATTTATGCCCCGATATAGCACATCGATTGAATGTTTTAGCACATTTAGGTTTTTAGTGCACAGATGCTCGATTTCGGTGCATTGATGGATTTTTGCAACGCATCCACTGTTCCAGTGCATAGATGCTCTATTTTTGTGCATTGACACCAGAAATGATGAAATGTTGATTTTTCTCCTTGGCTTTTGATGCTTGATGATCACGTCAGCCATTGTTTTGGTGATGTTTGATAGGATAGATGATGATTGACCTCATGATGGATGGGATTCGATGATAGGATAGATGATGTTTGAACTCATGATGAATGAGAATCGATGATCAACGCTCTACGAGATTTAATTGAAATCTCATTTCAGCTAATTAGATTGATTGATAAGTTGATTGATAAAATGTTGATTTGTGATATGTCATGATTATAGGAGAATTTAAGAGTTCTTCAGTCTCGGGAGCACTACCCGAAGACTTGGGATATGATTCTGTGTCTGATGCAGACGGATTTGGATGTCATTGAGTGATGTGGTTTATCTTCTTTGCTTGAGATGCCCCAGTATAGGATAAATAGGGGACTATTGACTACATTAGTTGAGAGGTGGCATAGCGACAAAAAAATGTTCCATTTGGCTACCGGTGAGATGATGGCTACCCTGGAGGATGTGTACCAGATATTGGGGATTCCCATGGTCGAAGAGTTATTTGTACATGATCATACAGAGTAGGGAGGTACCGAGGTGCTAAGGAGGATCTTTGATGATGATGGGATGTATCAAAGTTAAGGAATCATCGGATTGGTCAAGATCAAAGGCAGTGAGGGTCATGATGGAAATGTTTTCAAGGTGTTTGCTAGCAACATCAAGGTCTATAATGTTACTCTCCTCCAAATGATCTATCTCACTCGATGTCTGATCATCCTCACTAGAGTCATCAATATGTAGTGATCCAAATTTAAATGCTCTAGACCTTGAGCTTTGTCCCTTCATACGTATGGGTGCATACTTCTTTATCACATTGATTTCCTTGTCTTCACAAGATTCTTTAGATAGTGAATCTCATTCATATTCATTTGAGTCTGTTTCAAAACTAGCTTGCAGTTGGAGGATTTGTTCACAAATCTTCAGAGTGGCTTCTTCTTTTATCTCTTCTTTGTATCCTAATCCTATCTTGTTTTTTGCATTGATTCAGATAGGTTGGATTGGTTCCATAATACCTTCTTTTCGTTTGCCAATAGGACCTTTTCCTTCATATCCCATGTTTTCTAAGATTTTGAACCCTTTACCATATTGCTATGTTGGTATATTGGAAGTTGTTGCTTGGGATTCTTCATCTTTGTAAAGCCAATTTAGAATGTCTTTGTCCTTAGATTCATCAACTAGAGTACCTACTTTTACAAATTTACCATCAAAGATCATGATGGGTTGTGAAGATTGTTGTCTAGATGTTGATGGTTGTCCATATGATTTTGGAGAAGGTAGTAGCTGTGAGAGACATAAGGACTACTCAAAAGAATACTCACCCATGCCTTTATCTTTCAATTGAACATTTTTCTCAAACTGTTTTGACAAAGAATTGAGTTGAATTTCATTACTTGAGGAAGTAGAAGTGTGAGCTTCTCTGTTGTGTGGTATAAAGACATCTTGGATTGTCTTGAGAGTGTTGTAGTATTGGGGATTATTAGAATTTGCTAAAATTGTGTTCTATTGTCCATTGTAAGGGAATTTTAAGCATTGATGGTATGTTGATGGCACTACTTGCATTTCATGGATCCAAGGTCGACCCAAGAGTATCTTGTAGGTCAATTCCTTGTCTAAAACTTGGTAGATTATATCCTTTTGAACTAGTAACACTTAAATTGGAAATACTATCAGTCCTTGAGAGGATCTTTCTTCATCATCATAAGCTTTTATAGTGATCTTTCTATTGGAATCTATTGCATTTTCTAAAAATCCCAATGCATGGATAAGCTTTAAGGTACATATATTTAGACCGGCTCCTCCATCTATTAAAATGTGTTTGACCCGATGTTTATGGTTTAAAACCTCAATATGGAGTGGAACGTTGTGTGGGTGAGTGAGGGATGCATCATTGTTTTTCGAGAATGGTAAACAATGGGGTGCAGTCAGATGTCCCACCATGGCTTGGAATTGAAAAACTTCCAAATTGGTTGGTACTGTGGTGTCCACTAAAGCTTTTTCTAGAATATCCTTATGGGTTGGTGAAATTTTAAGAAGTTCCAGTATGAATATCTGTGCTTGAATCTTTTGTAATTGATCCACTATATTGTATCAATTCGAAGAAGCAACAGGTGTTTTAGATGTACTTCCTTTCAATACAAACTTGGAATGCCCTCTTGTGGTCACATTTAATGGTAGTTGTCTTGTTTATCCTTGATTTTGATGACATTGATTTGATTATCAACTGTAGAAATGTGATTGATGGTGGTATCATAAACATAATTCACATTCTTCCCTTTGTTGTTTGTCGAAGAAGATTTTCCTTTTCATAGTTGGGTAGAGGGTTTTTAAATGCTCCATGAACATCATTTGTTTTATGTCCTATCGATATGTCACCTCTATCTATCAAGTCTTGCACTAAATGTTTTAATTGCATACAATCATTTGTTTTATGACCTTTGTTTCTATGAAAATCACAGTAATATGCATCATTCCACCATGAGGGTTTGACTCTTGGTTCAAAATCTTGTGTATCTGGTAATGTTATGAGTTTGTGTGCAAGAAGCTCTTTTAACACTGATTCAAGTGATTGTCCCAAGGGTGTAAATTTTCTTCGATATGGTGTTGGTGCTAGTTTAGATTCATTGTTGTTTTGATTGTTTTTGGGTGTAGTACCTGATAAATTGAAGAATGGTTTTACATTATGTGTGTCAACTACACCATCATTACCAACATTCTTATTCTTTGTCCAGAATTTGGATTTTTCATTGTTGTTATGATGGTTAGAAGAGTTTGTTCCGTCATTATAGATCTTCAATACTCCTCTTTTAACCAATGCTTCCTCAATCTTAAGTCTATTTTCAATGAGCTTTTCAAAACTGGGTGGACACTGCAATTGGAGTCTATAACTCATCTCACTATTGAGATTATCAATAAAGATATCCATCTTTTCTTTCTCAGGTATCAGACGGGCATATCTAGTAAATAATCATCTCCATCTTTGTAAGAATGTAAGAAATGGTTCACCATTTTTCTATTTTGTGTTATAGAGATCCTTCATGGTTATTTCATGTTGAATGTTGTATGAATATTGGAAGATAAATTTATTTACTAGCTCCTCAAATGATCTAATACCTAGTGGGAGTTTTGAAAACCATTCCATGCATTGACCACCCAAATTCTTGGAAATAATCTCATTAGATAGGTTTCTTCATGTGCAAATTCCAAACTCATGGTGCAAAATTATCTTACATGATCTTGAGGATCAATTTTTCCATATCTTGGAAATTCACAATTTGGTGGAAAAGGTATCATGATCATATTTATGTCAAATGGATAAGGACAGATGTCTTGCAACAAATATCTCTTTGTTGTTCCCCTTTGCATGTCTAAGACTTGTTGTTGAAGAGCTTGCATTTGTTGAGTTAAAGCATTCAATGGATATTTGATTCATGGGCCAGTTTCTATTTTCTTGGGACCTTCCTTCAATTGGTTGACATCAAAATCATTGGGTAGTTTTACACCTTGATTTTCCAACATCAGAAAGTATTTATCTCCATCCTTTTCTAGAATTTTTTCCATGAACTTGTGAAATTTAGGGTCTTTTTGAGCTTGTTGAATGTCCTCATTAGTTATCTCATCTATTTCAAGTTGATGAAATCTATGAAAAGGATTTTCTTCTCCTTCTTCCATGATGGTTTGGGTTTCTATTTCTTTTTCTCTAAGTTTTTGCTTTTGAGCCCTTGTTAAAATGGTCATGCAAGTGATAGAGTTTTTCTATACTTTGATCTTTGTTTTGGGAGTGCCAATGAAGTACCTAATTCAAATAGGGTGATAGATCTTATTGATGAGACTAGGCTAAATCGATGTATAACGTTTGTTTTGTGATAGAGAATGATAGATCCTAATAGTGAAACTCAGCTAACAATCAGAGATAAGATTGGTGATTGGGCACTTTAAGTTTTTTGATCCAAGTTTAGTTAAAGGGATTGCACTTGAAAAATCCAATTTCTTCAAGTTTAAACCAATGTTTTGATGAGAAATGATCTCTGCTCTGAAAAGAGTCCCTAAATATGATTCCAGTTGTCGGATAGAAGTTCAATTTTTCTCTTTGTTTGAATATTAGGTGAATGTGCTAAAATAGGTTGCATATGCATTGAAAGCTGGGGTAAATGCACTAGAAAATACCCTATATGTGCTAGACTATGGACTCAATGCGCTAGAACAAAAAGCTTATGCATTGAAAGATGGGATAAATGTGCCAGAATAGGAAGTTTATGCGCTAAACTGGAAATGTCACTGTTCTAAAAGTTTGCCTAGTTTTCTTGTTTTTGAATCAGTGAATTGAGTGTTTTGATGGATGATCTTCTGAACAATGATTGCATACATAGAAGCAAGTAGTAAAACAGTTATTTCATCCTATGATCTAAACATCAAGTGTATGTTCTAGGATCTGGTCCAATCCCTTTGATTTCCACTGGTATTGAAAAATAGCAAATAGATCAGTCAGACTCTTCTAATGTCAAGGGTCATTAATAACATCACGACTCACAACTTGGAACTACGTCAACTCACACAGGCCTGTCACCCCCTAGAGGGTGCCCGTGTTTTTTCCTTTTCCAGGTCTTAACCAAAATAGATTTCTCCACTATTGGCCAGAAATCCTTGGTAGTTATATGGTGAGTATCTTGGGGGAAGATACTTCCCTCCCCTTGCACTGTGAATATTATAATGTTTGGCAACTGACTCAGCTTGGCTACTACACTTAAAGTTCTTAGTAAGGGTTTCCGTTTGATGTGGCAAATGATAAACTCCCTGAGGAGGCCTCCCAACCTTTAGAACAAAGGCTTTACATATTTTAGGGATATCGGGGGAGGGCTATCAATGCACATTACCGTTGAATGTGATTTTCATCACAATTCACATTTGATTATAGTCGATTGGAATGCTTGGCTTTAGTTGTTCCCACTTAGGTCATTCCCTCCTTTCGAAGCGGGGAGGCAGGGCTGCTAAAGGTGCTATTGCAATAAACTGAAAGAGTGAGTTTGGCATTTTGGTCAGCCAGTAAAAGGGAGAGCATAGGCCTATCACTTTGCAAACATAACATACATGGTGTTCTTTAACTTTGTAATTAAACTAGATGCCTAATTTAATCAAAGGAAAATAAATCCAAACCCTGCAAACATCGTTAGTAGTTTCAGATATGTCTTTGACAGCATATAAAGTATCTTCAAAACATAAAGATACAAATCAATCCCCCAGAATTTTAAATTTTGACAAATAAAGGTGTATGCACTAAAACAAAGAGCATATGGACTAAAATATTCAGTATATGTGCTATTAAACACATTTAATGCTCTATTCTGGAAAATAGAAAAGGAAAATCAAATCATGTATATGTGCTAAAACAGGAGGTAAATGTGTTGGTCTGGGCTGCATATGCACTATAACAAGGGTTTGATGCACCAAAAGTCTCCACCAACATGTTGAAACATAAAGTGGATGCGCTACATTGGAATTCACGAACAAACTTGTTGACGAAACTTGCAAGAAAAATATTAAAAATGGGGCTAGGGCCCCACGGTGGGTGCCAATTTATGTGTGTATGTAAACAACATGAATATGCAAATAAAACCTATACAACACACCAATGAAACATTATATCAAGGAATTCAAATGAAAATCAAATTAATACAACAATCCCTCAGTGGCATCTCATTGTCCTCTATCTCCAAGGATTCTTTAAGTCATTTTTCTCTCAAATTGTTGTGCACATGACTTTCCAAATGACAACCTAAAGAATGAGAGATGCTTGAAATGCAAGAGATGTATCCTACATTACATGATGATGAACTAGCTATTGATGATATGCAAAGATAATAATGCTGCTATGATGTTGTTGTATGAAAATGTTGTAATTAAGATGCTGCTAATGAAAATGCTACAAAGTGTAATTTCTACAAATTCTCAAATCTCTCTCTTTTGATGTGTAAATGAGGGCCTATTTATAGATTTTCCAAGGCATGAGCCTAGGTGGCAAGAATCAACGATCTAGATTCGATCTGGAGAGATGGACAGTTGAAGATGAAGAGGTTAGAGAGAAAAGGGGAAGTGTGTTTCCTTCATAAGAACAAACTACCAAGTGTGAAGAGGAATAAAATGGAAATGAAGGCCAAGTGTCCCAAATTAGTTAGAGTTTGTTGATGATAAATGCCAAAGTAAATATTAAAAATATTTAATTCTTGAGACATATGATGAGGTAGAAGGTGGGAAGAAGTTAGTGGACATGTGCTTAAATTCAAATTTAGTGAGAGGAGGTTAATTAAATAAAACAAACTAATTAAATTTGTTCATTTAATTAAGATATGAAGAAGATGATCTAGGATAGAAAGAATTAGAGAAAAACGAACTATATAAATATTTTTTTCAATTTATTTATAAGTAGAAGAATTAAAGATTATTAATTAAATAACTTGTATTTAATTAATTCTCTAGACCAAATTTGAGTGTATACACATAGACATTTAACACTTATAATATTTACTTGTACATGCACGTTTGATATATAATGAATTCAAAATGCAAAATTGTAGTATAGTAACTTTAACTAATTTACAATATACATGTACTTGCACCTGATGTGAGACGCCTGACAATGGATGAGTGCTCAAAAACCCCTCAGGTGAAACTGACATGGAAGTTGATTGACTCCCCTGAACCAACATAAATATTTAAAACATATGTTCATGATTGAATTAGATATTAAAAAAGTAAAGTTAAAAAATTATTCAATATTATTTAAAAAATTGAAATAAAAAATACCCCACAAGGGTTGCTGACTTGCACTAGTGTCGACATATAAACTGGAAGAATAGATGATTCCCCTATGGTCAGTGTCATCTACACCAAACAATTTGATTGTTAAAACATTACAAATTATTTTGATATATATGTTCATTAAAAACATGTGTGCTTAAAAAATTCTTATAAATTCAACATGCACATGCATATTTATACCTATGTCACACTGTCTATAGGGTGATGCTTTGTAGTAAGAAAATCAATCTATGAACTAATGCGACCAAATTCTCCACTAAAATCTCCATGTCCACCCAAACTGGGTGTCGCTTGATCAGGTCCATAGCGTACCTGATGGAAACTGGTACATAAGTGGGGTGTTGACACTTGTGGAGGGGTACTAGGACTAGCTCTATAGAATGCTCCTCTATCGTCACGATTTATAGGCTCCCCAGTTGCCATCACAAAAGTATGCTCATCAAGGTTTCTTGCGAGTGTACTCAAAGATCCTAATGCATATACCATCACACAATGATGAACAGATGCAAGAATGGCAGGAGCAGGAGGATTGACAAGAGGTTGGGAATGCACAGGGCATTGTGGATCAACCCGTACCCCTAACCTCTATTGTGGCATGTTGCCACCAACACCGTGAAATGATTTAAAATCAAAATAATTGGGATTTTACCCAAAAAAAACTCTGCCTATAATTTCCTCAAAAAAGTATAAAGGGACCTCCAAATTAGCGTGTGGTGGATGGTCAAATACCATCCACCATCGCTCCCAAAAATGTGCAATCAATTATGGATGTATGCACCGCCTCATCAATATTCTATGTTTATTTGCAAGAATGGTTAGGTTAGGGACGAGGTCAACAAAAAAAGGTGCAAGATGGGATTTTTTAATTTTCAGGTCCAAAATTTGTTTATAGGAGAGAAAATCTGAATAAAATTACCTCATATCCTCTTGCCATCGTCGATTCCAATCTAAGTCCACATCAATGGACCTGATGGCATCAACAACATTTTGCATCATAGATGCAAAACGCCTCATGTGTGGTGGAATCAATGCTTCATTTTGAATAGAATTGATTTGATTCTAAATGGATGCAACATTGTCACTTATCCATGCTCACAAGCGAGCCTCATTAGATCTTGGAGGTGGTTGAGGTGGGATGTTATGATGTGGAGGGGTTAGAGGGGGAGGTGGAGGTGGAGCTTGCTGAGGAGGTGGATTAAGGAAATCATCAATATCGAATTGATCCATGACATATATAAGTGAACCTGCATTAAATTATACAAAATTAACAAACAAGTATAAAATTACAAGAAATAGTTAAAATTTAAATGTACATGCAAATTTGTTTAAATGCAATACACACATATATATGCACATACATACATTGATTCAACTTGAACATGTACATACAAATTTCAAAATTTAAGATACATGTTTAAAATAAAAAATAGGATGTACAATGCATGCATACATCATTCAACTTTACCATGTGTACATAGAAATTTTAAAATTTAAGATCTAGAACTATGTAATTTTAATACATGTACATACTAAAAAAAAACTGAAAACATACACAAAAAGCTCTTTTATGTCTAAGGCATGCAAATGAAAAATAAATAATTTTAATGTGATGTGAAATCTCATTAAAAATTACATTAATTTATTAGGAGAAATTATGATGGCTTAAGGGGATAGCATTTGGTGAAGTTGCCCAAGGCAACCAAATCTCGGTAAGTTAAAATTATACTATTTTTTAAAATGTACATTTAGAAGACCTAATTAATAACATATGGTGGCTTAAAAAGGGTCCTAAGTATCTAGTTTTAAAGGGATCTATGTCTTAACTGTCCTAAGACAAAATGATGGCTTTAGGATTTAGGGTTTAGCGTTTAAGGTTTAATTAAACCATTCTCTTAAAAATCCCCTTAAACCATTCAATATAAATGACCTAATTAAATACAAATGAAAAAATCCCTAAGACTCATCTATGTCTAAGGCATGTTACAAATGAAAAAACAAATATTTGTTTTTGATTAGATAAGCAAGGAAAGGGCCTTGATTTACAAAGCCAAAATAGCGAACAAAGAAACAGGTTGGGAAAAATGGCACCAACCACCACCAAAGAACAACATTAGACAAAACAAATAATTGTTAATGTGATGTGAAATCTCATTAAAAATTACATTAAATTAAGAGAAATTATGATTGCTTAAGGGGATCTATGAATGAAGGTCTTAGGACAAAATGATGGCTTAAGGGGATAAAATTTGATGAAGTTGCCCAAGGCAACCAAATTTCATTAAGTTAAATATATATTATTTTTTTAAATGTACATTTAAATGATGTAATTATGATAACATTTTGATAGTAGTTTTTTATGTTTTTGATTAGGGGTAGAACATGTATTGATGGGACTTGAAACCCAATACAAAACAATTTTGAAGGGACCCACGACCCTATCAAATAAAAGTATGCTACTCATAAGATAAAACACATAGCAATAGTAGCCCAACAATAGTTGCTAAAATAAAAACATGACTACACAGGATGCATCATACAAACAAGCAAGGGACCGAGACCCCTTTACAACCTAGTTTAAACTGGGTCCAAAAACCATTAGATACACAAAGAATCTTCTTGCATCTACCAGGCATCAACAAACCAGCCACTCATGGATGATACCATTGAGCCAAGAGAGATAACCAACACAATGGTGTAGAACACCATCAAACCCCTAAACAAAAACATCAACAAATCCAAGAACCCCACCTCAATAGGGGAGTTAGAGAGCACAAAAAACCACTAAAGCACATCAGCCAACTTGCAACAACACCCCACCAGAATCACCAACCCCAACTCCACCTCAATAGGAAGGAGCTCCCCTCTATAGGAGAGGAAGAAATGAAAGCCCAACCCTCTGAAGCCATCACTCTTCTTCCCACACATGCTCCACCTCGATAGGAACCAATAGAAGAGAGAACTCCCCACAAAACCTACAACACCCACCTCCACCTCAATAGAAGAGGCCTCTACCTCAATAGGGGTAGTGTCCACCTCCATAGAAAACACCAGTTGAAGATTTAGAGGGAAAACTTCATAAGGAAGGGCAGTCACAACCACCTTTGGAAAATAAAGGTATTGATCCAAGAAAGAGGGAGGATACACTTCAACCACCAAAGAAAAAACCAAAGCATCTGGGCCTTAAGAAAAAGAAAATGAAACAACTCATCCCACACAATACCCAAGATCCTCAAAACAAAGAAGCCAACAATCCTGTCACCACATAACAACAAGGAGCCTAAAACGAAGCCAAAACCACTCAAAATAAAGCCCAAGAATTGAAGAGCCTTCAACCAAAACATCAAATCATCCCTCAACTTCAACTCAATAGAAACCCCACCCTCTTCAAGCCCACAAAACCCATCCCTAACAACGAGATCATCAAAGAACAAGGGAACCCAAACATGGCCCAAAAGGGACAAAACCCTCCAATAAGCAACATAGATCTTCCACAGGGACAAGAAATCCCACATAATCATTAGCATGAAAGACCAAGAGGGGAAAACCAGAGCCCAAAACAAACACAGGCCCAAAGCCAAACCAAAACACCACTTGAAGGAAGCCTCAACCGTACCAACATACCCTAAAAAAAGGATAAACAAGAGAGAGCAAGGGTCATGCAAAAGACAACAGGAAGACCACAAGCAAAGAGAGGAATAAACCACACCCAGAAGGCACCACAAAATTGCATCATCAACCTCTCCATGGTCACCAAAAGAAGCAAAGTCGAAAAAAGGAGAATAACAACAAAATAGTCCATTCTTTACTGCTCCAGCCCTCTGAATAGAACAAGGGGGCACCAACCCCCTAACATCATTTCATAAGTCATGCTGAAGAATCGAGGCCAAAGAGAGAGCCTCGTGCCAAGATACAAGGGGACCATAATAGAAAGCAACAAAGCTCAGAGACACTAGAGAGAATCTGGACCCCCCCACTTTGTCTGCACCAAATATCCACCACAAAACAACACCAAGCCCTCCTGACACCACATGCATAACAAAGAAAGCATGATATCCCATAGCCAAAATAGGAGACGCCAGAAGCCAAGTGCCACCAGGATCATCGTCGGCATTTCCATCCTCATCTGAGGTAGCATTCAAACCTCCACCCCCTCGACCGCTCCCACTCAAAACTCTCGCTTGCTCCATCTAGGGATCTTAACTTGTTATAGTAGTTTTTTATGTCGATGATCATGTTATCATCAATATTGAAGCCAAATAAATTCAAAACAAACTAAGTATATCCAAGCAATTTCAAGTATCACAAACTAAGTATATCAAAACAATTCTAAAAAATTTCAAAATGTGTAAATGTAATCCATCATAGATATGTACCTCTAAAAAATAGAATTAAAAAAACACCAATTAAAAAGTCAATACAATATTAATTAATAGATTATTTGATATTTCTTACTAAATTTTTGTCTCATCATTATACTATTATATTCATAAATTCAACACTAAAAATATCCATCCAACCAAATTATTTGTAAAATATCCATCCAACCAGATTCTTTATAAAATATCCATCCAAGGTCAAATTCTTTATAAAAATAAGATAATTGTTAGTGTAAACTATAAAATTCAATAAAATTCAGTAAGATCATTGTCTTAATAAAGTGTTGCGGCTCTCTGCTGCATCTCTTCATCTCTCTGTATTTTTCTTTTTAGAATATGACTTTCTCCTCTCCTCTAGCCATTGTTGATGCTCGTCTAACTCCACATCAATGGACCTAACGACATTAACAACATTTTGCATCATAGATGCAAAACACCTCAAATGTGGTGGAATACATTCTTCATTCTGAATAGCATTTATTTGATCCCAAATGGATCTAACATTCACATTGATTCGTGCTCGCAAGCAAGCACCATCAGATGCAAGTGGTGGAGGTGGGGGGTTATGAGGTGGATTGGGTGGAGGTGGAGGGGGTGGAGATGGATGGCATGGAGGTGGATTAAGGATATCGTCAATATTGAATTGATCCATGATCTAGATATAAGTGAATCTGTATTAAATTTGTAATTTCAAAATGTAAGATACATGTTTAAAAATCTCCTTAAACCATTCAATATAAATGACCTAATTGAATACAAATGAAAAATGTGTAAGGCTCATTTATGTCTAACACATGTAAATGAAAAAATAAATAATTGTTAATGTGATGTGAAATCTCATTAAAAATTACTTTAAATTAGGAGAAATTATGGTGGCTTAAGGTGTCCTCATAGGATGGGTTAAGGGGATCTATGAGTTAAGGTCTTAGGACAAAATTCTTATTGGTTGAGAATCTCATGATATAACTACAATGTTAGTTGCATTTTGAAACATAAAAGGCTTCCAAAATGAATGAGTTCCAAATAATGGACTTGCTAGAACTTGAAAATGTTAAAGCTTGGGTGGCCCTTGGAATAATGGACTTGCAAGTTAGTGAAAAAGCTAGTGTTCATGAAGGAACATGGAAAAGATACGTATAACCTTTGAATTATACCCGTACTATGCAATGGCATCAAATCATTTAGCAAACCATTTTTTCTTCACAAAACAACATTTTCTTGTGGAACAGTTGATTGAAATAGCTCTTGTTTCGATTGACCACCCTCTCATGAAATATCATTCATATTATAATCTTGCACGATCTTATCATGAGAAGCCTCTCTTGAAATGTTTGAGGCCTTAACACCCCTAACAAGAGGAAGGTGGTTTTTAACTTCCTCATATCTTCCCTTACAGATGTGGTTATTTTCTAGGAAACTAGGTTGTTTTATGAGTACACTTTTGGTCTTCTTTCTTTAATGGGAAGACTGTAGTTTATAGTTTAAGCACTAAATATTGAATGCATATTATTGTTAAATTTGGTTGCCTTGGACAACTTCACCAAAATTTGAGAACTTCTTTGATCCCCTTAAGACATGTCGTATTAGGACCCCTTAAGACATCAGTTTGGGGTTTAGGGTGATAGGATGGCTTAAGGGGGTCAATGTTTTTGATTCATGACATATGCAAGAACATTAGTTTTGAATGTTTTTGAATTTATGAATAGATTGTCTATTTCCTTAGATAGCTTCTATGTTTGAGGAATTAAGCACACAACTATAAATTAGCCCACTTTTGACAATTTAGGATAGTCTCTATGGTCTACCCTTGAATTTATAGAAATGCATATATTTAGAGAAAATAAAAATGTGTCTTGACAAGTTGTTGGAGCTAGATCTTAAAATGGTTATTGAATCCTTGATTAGTATGGTAATTTCTATTCCTTCCTTAATCATCTTTGAAGTCTATGAATAAAAGGAGTATTTGTAATGTAATCACCTATGAAAGGAGAAAGGTATTTCTTTATGGGGGAGAGTGATTGAATTAACCTCAGCATAATCATATGAAGAGGTGCAACACAATTCATTTCAAATAGATTAAATATATGTTAATATGTTAGAGACTAGGTGTTTGTTAATATGCAAATATATAATTATTAAATAAAATGTTGAACTTGATGAATATATACATAATCATGTAATGAAAATGTTATAGAGTCCAAGAATATAGAAAGCCACAATATAAATTTATTTAAATAATCTATACACCTCAATGGAAATAAATAAGAACATAATTGGAAAGTATGAAAACATCCCAAGCATATACAAATCCACATATATGAATCCTAAATACATGATCCATACAACTTGATGGTAATTTACAAAAATAACATCATTAGTAAGAATGATATAGTATAAGATAGAAAATGTGTATCAAAATGAGGTACAAATTCCTAGAGCCTGATAATATGTACAAAATAGGGTTATTTGAAGGTATCTAAGATCTAGGGGATCTCTAATTGTGTAATCATTATCTACCATAGATGTTAGGTGTTGAAAGTCCCTATATAGTTCTTTGTCAAAGAACATCTCACTAACATTAGAGTTAAACTGGGTAGAGAAAATGTTATGATTGATTTGTTTGTATTCATATTATCTAGCCACTACACATTCATAGAAGTTGGTCTAGGGTACATGTCCAAATAACCAATAATGACAAGATTTTGAATGTGACAAAATAAGGTCCTCTTATAGGTGTCTTAGATGGTTATAGAATAAGGTGATTTTTTTTCTCACATAGTAGATGAGAAGGAAGTTTCTCTATGTTTCTTGAGGATGTGGTTATATTTACATAAATACTTACATACAAAAAGATATATGTACATATACCTATATTCATATATACAAATACACATACTTACATGTACATGTACATACATGCATACATTCTTAATTATATGTATACATATAAGTAAGAATGTGTGTATGTCTGTACATGTGTATATGCATGTATGTATTTAATGTTCAATGAAAAAAAGATATATAAGTATACCTATATACATATCTACATATATAAAAATACGCATACTTACATACATACATGCATACATACATACATATGTGTACGTACATACATATACACATGTACATACATACATACATTCTTAAAAAAAAATTGTTTGTTTTCCACTAATGGGGGTTTCATTTCTTTTGCAGATTTGAATACAAAGAAAAACCTAAATTCAACAAAAATACAAAGGAAAACCTAAATTAATCAATAATAACCAAGAAAAGGAAAAAAAATGCAAAGAAAAGAGTTAGTGACATACCTGAGGTCGTTGCCTTGTTGCTAGAACATTGGAGGTCAATGTTAATTGGGATCTCGAACTGTTAAAATGGGGTCCCCTGCGTTTTTTTTTTTTTTAAAAAAGCTTTACGAAATGGGATCTCGATTTTTACAAATCAAGATCCCGTTTTTTGAAGTCTGCCTCGGGACACCAATACAAAACATGATCCTGATTTTTAAAAAAGGGATCCCGTTTAGATTTTCGACTTGGGACCTCGAACCTAAATGGGATCTCGTTTATTAAAAAACAAAATCCCATTTTTTGTTGAACTTGATTTTGGGATTTTGGCTAAGGCAGAAACTTCCACATTTCGTGGACTCAACTTCATGTATTTACCCCTGCAACATGATGCTTTAGCCAATCGAGCTAGGTCCTCTGCCCCATGTTTCATGCTCTTTATCATCACTAAATAAAAGTGATATTCTTTCTTAATGACTCATTCTTCATATGTTCAAAACCTAAGTTGCTAAGGAAAATTCATGCTGAGTAAATAATTTATTGAATTATAAATAAAAATATCTTGAACTCATTCTCTACTTTTTTAAATAGATGTATTTAAGATATCTATACTAATTACATATTATATTTTATATATCTATATTTATTTTTTATTGATAAAAGATTTAGATCCACCTATAATATATTAACAGTAAGAAAACATTTATACATATGAAGAATAGAGCTTAAAAAACACAAAAGGAGCTATAACATGAGTCAATACCTCTCTTTAGAGTTCTGAGCTAGGTTTTACATCAAAATTGAGTGGAAGCATTTCATTTAGGGGAGTAGCAAGAGTTGTTGAATATGAGACTAAGGGTCTAATAATAGGAGACTTAGGCTCCATATCAAGCATGTGACATGGTAGGAAGTAGATGGCCTTAAAAAATTCTTGGCCACATTCTTTGTATGTTAAAATATTTTAAAGGCCTTTTCTTTGGCACAATCACCATTATTTTTTGATGTGTTAATACTTGTCCAATGGTGCAATAGGAAATGTTTTGTTAAACTATTACCTTTGAAATGATGCACACTAATTACACGAAACTCAATGATTTCACAGCTTCATGTCTTCAACATGTACCCTTTTTCTTTTGTCAAAACTAAGACTTGCTTCCTTCCATTTATCATCTTTTGACTAATGATGCTATTGAAAAATGTGATAGTGTGGGCATGATGACTTATTTTTATAATAGAGTCATAATGGCTTGAACTAATGCATCATTTATCAACCAATGGTGCAATGAAAAAGATAATTTTGGGAATAAATAGCCACTCAACCATTAGAACTCAAGGAAATCATTAATAGAACATCATAAAAAATGGACTAATTACAATATTTTAAACATTATACATTATTATTTTTTTGTTTATTTCTATTTTAATTTGGAAGTTTTATTTGAATTTTGTGGTACAAGTATGTGCCCTTCAAAATATTTAGTAAATCTTAAAAGTTATTCTATTAATTTTATTGCCAGTTGAATGTGATGAATTTAATGAAGCTAAAATTTTCAAAGACCTACTCTAGAAACTTTAAGTTCAAATTTGGTTGTCTCAAGACTTGGACAAGGAATAGAATTTAAGTCATTTATCTACATTCATTGAACGATATAAAGTTTATCATTTAGCAAGTAATATATTTGCTAGCAAAAGCCAACAACATGAAGTTTTTGAAAAGACTACTATGAATTTTTTCTCCAAAATTGGTATATATTCACTACAATTTCATATATTTTTAGGGAGGTTTTCTTAGAATCACAAGCCATATTCATTTTTTAAAATCATGGACAAATTCACCAACAAAAATAAAAAAATGTGAAATTTTTTGAAAAAAAATTGCTACATAATTTTTTCCCCAAAATTGCATATGTTCACCACAAAAATTATTGCCTTAGGCTAGGATTTACCAAGATTGTACATCTTTTTTAGGGGGGCTTTCTTAAATTTATCCTAGAATATGACAACTATAGCATCAATTTTGAGAAAAAAAAAACCACAAGAGGCAAGGTCTTAGCATCATGGAGAAAAAATGTTAAGGCAAGGTTTGAATGAGCCTAGAAAACACACTAGGGGAGATGGATACTAAGGCGTGCTCAAAACATGATGTGAAATTGCAAGGTTATATAATTTCTGCCATCACATTCTACACCCACTTTAGTAGGCTAATGAAATTATGAAATATGTATGTTAAAGTAGATAAAAGAAAGTACTAAAAGGATATAACAACATGAAATCCCTTTCACTTTCCACTATTCCAAACTCTATTGTGTGTGATTAAAATAATGTAACTTTATGTGTTTTATTATTTTAATTAAAACAAACTTGAAATGTGAATATAATATACTTGAAGACAAATTTATTTTAATTCATATCACATTTTGATGAATTTTATGTTTCTTTCACATTTCCCTTCCTTTATTTGTTTTAGCGCCAAAACTCTCTATGCCCTTCTCTAGGTTTTCCTCTCTTTCTTTTGGTGAACCTATTCCTTTTTGTTATCCTTTATTTATCTTCCTATCTTGTACCATGAATATGTTTTCCTCTTTTCTTACCTCTCTTTCAAGAGTTGACCATATGGTCTATGGTGATGGTGCATTTTTCCATGTTTGAAACACTAATTTAGACCTTCCTATGTCACTATGTTCTCTTATCTCTAATAAAAGACCTACTATCTATTCCCATTCCTCCCATCAAAACACCTCTTCTCTTATGATCTCTATTGTTTCCATCAATAACTTCTCTTTTGATTCTTCTTCTAGCAATAAGGTCCATCTTCTTCCTATCATCTCATGATATCTCTTTTAATTTTCCTCACTCTCTTTCTTTAGAGGACAGACTTCTTCATTATATGAATTTTGTAGAGTATGATAACATCATTTTTCACTTTCTAAACATTATATTAGTCAACATTTCTTCAACAATGACCATTGATTACTCGTCTAATATATCTTCATCCATTATTCTTTCTCCTATACTTGAGCCATCCCTCATGACTCATCTCTATTACATTGATCACCTTCTTTACCCACTACCCCTTCCATACCATATTTGTTAGAGACATTACTATCTATTTCTTATAAAACCCTTCCAAATAATCAACCTTCAAGGCCCTATACACATCTTGCTGCCCCAGTTGAACATATCCTACCCATTCTCTTAGGGTATTTGTTGATCAAGACTTTGGAAAGGCAAAAGGGAATCCATATTTTGCTTAAACAAAATAGGGTGTGTTGTGTGACGCACAACAATAACCATATTATTAGTTCTTAACATTGCATAGAATTATAGCCATAATGCGACCTTTAAGCTATATTGTTATTAGCTTTTTTTCTGGTTAATAGTTTTTGCTGAATATTTTTTATTTATTTCCATTTCCATTTTTGGTCAGTTTAACATGTCTGTTGTTTATGTTGAATCATTAAAAACAATTTAGTTGCATTCTTATTGGCTTTCCACACAATAAGAGGAATTGATTTGACAAATAGCCTGAGGAGATTCAATTTACACATTGCATGTAGCGTAACAATATTTGCCAAAATATTTGTAATACAGTATTTGACCAAAATGCCCTTCCATTATACTTTGATTACCCTATTTGAAGGCTCCCATTTTGGCACAGGCAGGGAGGGTGCTGGCAAACGCTGTAGCAATGCAAAGAACTGAAGATGCAGAGGAAGTGCAAGGTCCATGACAGCACATTTCTTTGAGTGATTTATTTAGAAAAGAATATGCTACCAGAAGTGAAGTGAAATAGGACCATTATTTATTTATAGAGGAGGCAGAAAACACATATTATTTTTGTATGGATTACAGTGTCCCTTATGGCAATTCCACCACAATTTCACCACGCTCCATTAGCAGACTGGCATTTGGGCTCTCAATTCTATTAGCAATATATGTCGTGGATAGAGGGTAATCTAGAACTGATATATTTAAACATTTGTCGTTTGACTTAAAAGAATAAGCAGATTCTGAATGGGCTAATCTGGTTTGTTCCAATTATCAATATATTTAGCATTGTTATCATAAAACACACTGCAAAACAGTATGTAGGTTATTATTTTTGGTGTCAACGTGAACTGTTTGACAAAATCCCTCAAAGAAATGTGCTCACATGGATTTCAAAGATTTGTTAGCATGGAATTGGCTAAAGAAACTTTCAAGCAAATGCAAGGCACTTCTAGTTTGGCCTGATGTTTTTGTCTCTACTCCTATTATTTCAATATATTTAGCATTTTTATCATAGAACGTGCTGCGAACAGTATGCAGGGTATTAGTTTTTGGTGGCATTCTTATCATAGAACGTGCTTTAATGGATGTTCAAAGGCTCCCTTTTTGGCACAGGCAGGGAGGATGCCGGCAAATGTGTGTGTAAGTGTAGAGAGTTGAAGATGCATAGGAAATGCAGGGTCCGTGTGAGCATATTTCTTTGAGTTTTTATTTGGCCTTTCAATTTGCAAATACCAGTTTGTAATAATATTGATGTAAGGGATGTAATTTTCCTGCCCGTTCAAAGAAATACCAATAATTCCAATTTTATATTTTCTTTGGCATATGTTAGCTGTTGCAGAGTTTAACTAGGTCTCGAAGGTTCAATATTCTTCTCATTTTTTTAGTTATTACTGATTATGGGTTCGGGATTGACAAGACTTTACTGAAACCATCAATTAGAAAAAAATACTCTAGCTTAAGCTTAGTCTCAGGATTGACAGGACTTTACAGAAACCATGAAATAGCAATAATCACTTTTGTCTTAAAATTTGCTTTACAATCAAAACTGGTTTATTGTAGAAGATATATCAGATTTACTATAGGGCAGAGAATTGTATGAAAACCCCCTAACACAATTGCTTCAGTACAAGACAAAAATGATCATTGGAAGATATCTTAGATTGCATCATACTTCATTAACTTTTGCTACCTCATGTGAAGTAAGGCGGCATGCAGAGGGAGGTATGGAAATGAGAGAGCCAATCTATTTAGCTAGAAGTAAGCCAGCATGCAGAGTATCAGTCGCTCAGTCCTCGATCATTCCTCTACAGAAAGACCCTGCACCTCATATGAAGTAAGGCTAAATGCAGAGGGAGGGATGGATATGAATTGAGCCATACATGGAAGAATCTAGCATTCTTTCATTCCTTAACCATTCCTCCATCGTAACAATTTGTCTCTGTTTTCCACTGTCTATTGAGGTTGCCTTTAACGGCTTCTGCATCGTGTGAAAAGGGTAAATAAACAGCTTTGTCTTCAGTCGAGCCAGTCAGTGAAATGACAGACAAGAGAAGTTAACAATACTTCAAGTTGATTTTGATTTTAGGGAAAGACACGCTGAAAGAAATTCAAGGTTTCGGCTCATATGCCAAGTTTATTTTAAAAGCAGCTTTCACAAAATTATAACCCTGTGTTTTAACTATCATATGACAGATTTTGTACTTAGCGTGTCTTGAAACGAGAGTCTAATCTACCTTAAACAAAAAAAAAGCGACATCAGAATAGTCTCCACAATCACAATCTAATAAAAAATTGAAGAGCAGCAAGCCAAGAATCAGTTGCAAGAAACTCATAACAACAAAACATCAGTTACAGAAACCCAAACAGCCAAGTCGTTGTGTCATTTTATGAGAGTATTACTTTGTTTACGGCAAATATTCCTTTTTAAGAGCAAAATAACTACAAAGTCCTTTCTCAGACTTATCCTAAGTAGAAGCACATAGGCAAATGGCACACTAATGGAAGAGAGATTTATTTATTTAATAAAATTGCTCGTATACATATATCAGAGGTACGAATTAAACAGAAATATAGGATTAAAACCCTCCACGCAGGCGCAGGACGAGGTGAAGTGTGGACTCCTTTTGTATGTTGTAATCAGCCAGAGTTCGGCCATCCTCGAGCTGCTTCCCAGCGAAGATGAGGCGCTGCTGATCGGGAGGAATGCCCTCCTTGTCTTGGATTTTCGCCTTCACATTGTCAATTGTGTCAGAGCTCTCGACTTCCAAGGTAATGGTCTTGCCGGTGAGGGTTTTGACAAAGATTTGCATGCCACCACGCAGGCGAAGTACAAGGTGAAGGGTGGACTCCTTCTGGATGTTGTAGTCGGCAAGGGTCCTGCCGTCTTCCAGCTGTTTACCGGCAAAGATCAGGCGCTGCTGATCTGGGGGAATCCCCTCCTTGTCTTGAATTTTGGCCTTGACGTTGTCGATGGTGTCAGAGCTCTCCACCTCCAGGGTTATAGTCTTGCCTGTCAATGTCTTGACAAAGATCTGCATTCCTCCCCTCAGACGGAGAACCAGGTGAAGGGTGGACTCCTTCTGGATGTTGTAATCAGCAAGCGTACGCCCATCCTCCAGCTGTTTGCCCGCAAAGATGAGGCGCTGCTGATCGGGAGGGATTCCCTCCTTGTCCTGGATCTTCGCCTTCACATTGTCGATCGTATCAGAGCTTTCCACCTCCAGAGTGATGGTTTTGCCTGTCAATGTCTTCACAAATATCTGCATGCTGTATTTCTGGTGTTCTTCAACACGAAACCTGTAAATCAAAATCTTCACACAGATGGATTAAGCAAAACAAGCGAACTACTTTGAAACCTCTTCAACGATTTTTATAAAACCCAAATTCAGAATGCGTAAGAGAATACCCGAGAAGCGTATTTATATTCTCTCTACAGAGTAGTCGAATCCCTTGTAAACCGTCGCGTAGTTTCTAGTTGCGTTTCGAAGAAAGCGCGGTTCCAACTCGGGAACTTTCCGGGATGGATTGTAGTTTGGAACGGTCAATTTTGGACAACTTTCAAAGGGAGATTTTCAACAACTTCCGCTGATTTTCAACTACTTCCGCCGGCAAGGAAGAAGAGTAATCTTGTGTATTTGAGTCCAAACATTTTATTTATAATTTTTTTTAAAAAATTATGTTAAGTCTAACGATAAAAAGTTGTTTAATTGTGTTATAATTTTTTTACTCTTTATATTTTTAAAAGAAGCAGCACATAAAAACAAAAATATATCCTCATCAATACTATTAACTTATTTAATGTATTATCAAAAAATCAAACAAATAATTTAGATACAATAAAATTTATGTGTTCATGTATGTGGTAAATAAAATAGTTCTACAATAAAATAAAATAGGTCCAAATTGATATCTTTTAACATTTTTTAGATAGATGTATTTAAGATATTTATACTAGTTTTATATTTTAAATTTGTTTATTAGTTGATAGGCTATTTATTGTGGGCATAGCCCATTGATTTTGTCAATAAATTTCGTCAAAAAATAATTTTGTTGGTCGAATAAGAGTTTGAATGTAAATGCTCACTGTAACCAACAAGCCTGAGTCAATGGACCACTTGAATTGTGATCGACTAGGTCTTTGGTCAATGAAGAGGACGTTGAGGACTTCTTGGGATCCAAATGGTGAGTTGATTAGGTCCACATGCCAAATGGAGGTCGTTAGAGAGAGGTTGTGTGGGGAGGGGTTCCATGGGTGGAGGATCTATTTGAGTGTTTTTACTTGGTCAAAAGGGGTCGCATGAGGTCTGTATAGACTAGGTTGTGGGCAAGATGGACACAATTCAAACCGTTGATAAAAACCCTTACTAGTGGTGGAGCTTGTGAAATGCATTAGAAATTTTGCCATAACCACGACTGGGAATAAAGCTACAAAAAATTCATGCGACAACCACAACTGGCAATAAAGCTGCAAAAATCTTCGCAACAACCATGGCTGATTGCCATTATGTTGATGCAATAAATTTGCAACAAAACTCGGCAAAATTCCACATAAAATTGAACATCATCAACCAGAATCTTGAGGTAAATCACTTGCCACAGTTTCACTTCTCCAACGAATATTGCCCTTTCAGTTTTTCAGGTTTGTGTTGGGTAATGTTGTTTCCAAATCCTATATGGTACATTAGTCAATATCGACATTTCTAGAACAATTTAGATCAATACCCAATAGAAGACATTGAAGGGTGAAAGACTATGAATAGATTGAAGTAGCAAGTGAAGGGAGATAGGTTTCACATTACATGAGCCCTCAAATTGCTACTTCCATTTACTATGAAGAGATTGAAGCAGCAAGTGAAGGGAGATTCATCTCATTTGCCAATATTATGTCGTGGTAGGGTTTCGCCCATTATTCGTCATCGACAACCTTCTTTCCACGACACAATTTGATCAAATTCTTGAGGTAAATCACTTGCCACAGTTTCAATGATTTTTTATATTTTTGAATCTACACAAAGATCAAACAATTATGTGTCATTATCTGACTTGTGAATGTAAGTGTTGTATTTGATTTTTATGCATTTGGTCATTGGTCTTTGATTTTGACGACTGTGTTCCTCATCTTTTTCTGGTTTCCTAGATCATTGTACAAATAATAGTCATACACTTTGTCCCACTCTTCTCTCTCCCTTGTTTGTGATTAGGATCTAATAATGCTCATTGGGGAATTTCTTGACATGAGATGGTCCCAAAAGGAAGTAATGTACACTCTCTAGAAGCTTTCCTAATGCAAAAAGCTAATTAACCTTTTTTGCTATATAGAGAAAAAGGCAGAAATGTGCATTTGTCCCCATGACCTAAGTTGCAGTATAGGGAGACTTTAGGGCCTTTTGAATTCTAATACAAATGTGATGTACCCTGAATACAATGCTCTAATATGACAATAAAAAAGTCATCTCAATTACCCTCCTTTATTTGTTGGCTCCAATGTCTGGGTCTAAAAGAATTAGGTGACTGATATTCAAGTTTAACAAATTGATATCAAATTAGTATATATTGTATTTGAAATATTTAAGGTATTTTTGTTTAGCATAAGCATGATATGTCATATTCTGAAGTTATATATAATATGTGTCTTTTGTAGACATACCCACCCAACCCCTAAAGCCATCATACCATACCCATACATGATTCTAATTCAGCAACAGAGTATTTGCAGAAATCCTTGGTCATCCATGGTCGGTTAAAATGATTTTAATTTTCTTTTCACTTACCTTTTCCTTTGTGCTCTAAAATCTTTAAAATTATTGAAAGCATCAAATTTATTCTTAGCATATTACACCATTTTTTTCTTTCTATAATCATTTATAAAGGTAAGATAATACTTTGTAAATCCAATAGATAAGGGTGTGATTGGACCACAAATATCACTATGCACAAGTTCTAATTTAGTTTCAACTCTCCATGAGGATTTCTTAAATTGATTTCTATGTTGATTTTCAAGCATACATGCTTCACATATAGCATTGGTTTTTAAAAGTTTGGGTAGATCAATAACCGTATTAGACTTTTCCAAGGCAATCAAGATTTCTTCAAACAAATGTTCATAGTCATACCTTAAATGTCGCATTTTATTGATATCAATAGATTAATTTGCAATTAATGAAGACTTTATTGCCTTCATTTCTGGGTTGTTGACGGATGGGCGTAAGTTTTTCAAGGAGAGGAAGAGCAACAATGAGGCTATGGATTAGTTCTTCAAGGATAATGAACAGGAAAAGTTGATAAAGATGCCTGCTTGGGGATATGAACAAACCTCTCTGAAGTGGATCTAGGATGATGTTGTCGAGGTGATAATGCGGTATGTGACTTTGGAAGGCCGTTTCACTACAATTTTAGGGCACCATTTTACCCTCAATCATTTTAGGCATGGGTTGCATGTTTCTTTTCCTTTTTTTCTTCTGTCGTCTTTGGAAGTTTTTGTGTATGATCACTTGAAGAATTGAAGGGCCCCTGTTCTCCATGAGGGATTTATTCTGCTTATTATGGAGCACATGCATGCTCATAGTCCTACGAAGTCTATTAAAGGCAAGGAGAAGGTTTCTAGTGAGGATTCTTCTTCAATTGGCTTGGAAATGAGTGTTGATGGTGATGTTGATTGGAATGCGGAGAGGATGACATCATGGGGGGTCCTCTTCCCCTGTGGTTGCTTCCTCTAAAAATTGAAAGAAGGGGATTTTAAGGAAGAAGGGCCCCACCAAGAAATTGATTTTATAGAATTTAGATTCCCACAGGCCCCCTTTTGATGGGGAAGACACTGTTATTAGTTCTGGCGATTCCCATAGTCATCAGTCCAAGGAAAATGTTGAGATTCATGGGGAGATCTCTGGTGCATCTAGTAGTAAGGAGAAGGTTTAGTCTACAGAGGCTAGGGTTAATGTGGCTAAGGAAAATCAACATAGCTAGCTTTAAGAAGGATTGCAAATTTAAAGAAGCAAGGCTCAAAAGGTGGTAGGAAGGGAAAGAAGGCTACCCCATAGTAGGTAAAGGAAGTGGCAGATGTCATTATTGAATATTCCCTTGCTCGTCCACCCTCTCCCTGTGGGGAGGATGATGGAGTCTCTGGCAATGAGGAGGCCTCAGTTGAGAAAACTGTTAGTGAGGAGGCTAGTGTCAATCCTAACCTTGGGAAGTCGAAGCCGTTGAAGGTCAATCCTCTTTCTGAGGACTTTTCTTATCTGAATGATGATAATACCTCCATGCTTGAATTGTTGGATATGGCACGGTCGGGTGCTACATGCACCTTTAAGCTTGCTAAATGGGTATTGTAGGAGTTTAACAAGGTTAATATCAAGATAAGAGGCCTGAAGGAAAACATGGTGAACCAACCGAAGGCATCCTCTTCCGATCTTCTTATTGAATGGTTGGTTGATTTGGAGTGTTCCTTCACTGATTTCAAGATCTAGTGTGAGAACCGCCTTGCTGAGATGGAGGGGAGGATAAAGGAAACAAATGAGGACATCAGGAAAATTTTACAGGTTAGTCATTACTCAATTAAGAATAGTGTGGATTCCCTGAAGGTACTGTTTGACAAGATGAGGCTAGAGGACTGTGCACTCGTGCAAGGGGGAATCTTAGGAAGTCCTTTGAAGATGAATAGAAAGAACTCTTGGAAATGGTCAATCTGCATTACAACCAGGAGATTGAGGTGGCCAACACCTTGAAAAACTTGAAGTAATTTTTGTGTTTCTATTATTTTTTGTGTTTCTATTTTTCTGTTGTTGGGTTGTTGTTTTTTGGATTTTGGTTCTCTGTTGGCTATTGCTTATGCTTTAGTGTTTTTATCTATTCTAGCTGCATTTTTGTCTAATGTGATGTAAAGGGTTTCGAGTCTCTTCAAAATGTGTTTTTCCAATATAATGAAAATGGATTAATTTATAAAAAGATATTGCAAAGAAGTAGCTGGGAATTTTTACAGTCCATTCTTTTCTATTCCTACTACAATTTTGAAATCTTTCTTTTTATTTCTAATAAAGCATTTCTCTTCATCAAATGCAACATTTAGATGCTTTTTGTTCATTTGAGATATAGAAAAAAGACTCTTTCTAAGTCCAACTAGACATACACATTTCCTAATTTCTTTATCTCACTGTTCATTACCATTGGTATAATCCCTTGTCTTTTTTGGAGGCCATGTGTTGTCATGCTTCTGAGTTAATGAACCAAACATCCTTGGATGTAAATTATGCAAAGAGGGCACCACAAATTTTGAACCTTCAGTGCCTTTTCTTGGTTTTTCTTCATTAGAATTTTCTTTACAAAGAGATTAGTTACTAGCTTTCCATATGATAATGGAACTTTAGTTAGAGTAGGCTGAACAAGCTCCTTATTAGACAAAGCTTCACCTGCAGCTGTAAAATCTCCCTTGTTTTCTTCATTTTAGTGATAAAGCTTGAAACTTTATCACTTTCTTTCATCTTTATATTGTAAATTTGTTCCTTGAGAAAAATAACTCTACCAACATACTTTTGTTCAAACATGGCTGCTACCCCAAGCCTCTTTTGGTGAATTAACATTCATAAAATGAGGCAAAATAGAATCAATTATAGACAATGTAATAGCAACAATAGCATACCTGTCTTTTTCATCAAATATTTCAACCTTATTTATATTTATTAGTGTTGTATCAATCCATGTTATGATGCCCAATGCTACTTTTTCCATAAGTGTTTCTCTCATCTTTGTTTTCCAGGCTCCATAATTTGTGCTAGTCACTTTTTTTTTATTCCAACAACATACATATGGAAGCCTTAATTTCAAAAAACAAAAATCCTAAGATCAAGTTGTACAATAGTGTACAGTCTACACAAGTATTAATTAAATCAATAGAGAATAAATATTTTGCATATGTATTTTAAGTTTTAAGACAAAAACCAAACACTTAAACATAAACTTCTTTCAGGAACCCTCAACATTATCCATTTAAAATTACATCAATCTGAGTTTTGTATGTTGAGAATTTGTGTTTATGTTCTGATTGACTTAACCGTATTTATTCCTAGCTTTCTCACATTTATGTTTATGTTCCCAAAATCTAAATGCTTGGTTATATGTTTATGTAGGAGCATGAGCAAGGTTATATTTTCTTACATGCCCTCTTTTGATTGATACGATCCATGTGTGTCCACCATTTTTTTGATAGTTAGTTTTCTGATACTGATAGTCAGAACTAGGTGTTCACATAGTTTTTAAGTAAATGCGAGTAATAGATTTTGTGATATTTTGGAATAATCTTGAGATTCTGTGGTATTCACTAGCTTTTGAGTGGAAGATTAACATTAAGCTATTGAAGAGTTTAAAGAATTTCCAAGGATGTAGAAAAAGTGGGATGGTTCTAAGGATTTATATAATTTTTTTTATACAACTTTTCTAATGTCTAAAGAAATTAGAAACCAAACCAAAGAAGGTGTAGTATTTTGGTGAATCAGATTGTGAGCAGTTTAGTTGATAACAAACCAATAAGGTGTAGTTTTTTTGGATTGTGAGCAATTTAGTTGGTTCCTTCTTGTAGTTGATGAACTGTTAGATGAATTTGGGGCAAAATTTCTTGACTCCTATTTATTTCCTTTATCTATTTACAATCAACTTTTCATCTCATTTACATTCTTTATTGTTTCTATTTTATCCTTAATCCTTCACAACATGGTTGTTATGTGCAAAACTTGCTTGATTTGTTTAGAGAAACTTGCATATGTTAATTGAAAATTGAAACTTAAGATTAAGATATGTTTACAATGCTTCTATTCATCAACCATAAGAAATATCTTAAGTTCTAGTTTTTTAAATTTGCTTGCTATTTTGAATAACATTCCACTATAATTTAGTTGTTGTTTTGGTTGCTATTCATTTTAGGTACCTTTAAAGAAACCTTTTGTTTGGTTCTATTCCAAAGAGCTTGATAGTCTTCTCACAACTCTCCGAAAAAAACATTCAGGTATTCTTTTAAAGCATACAAATATCTAATTAACAAAATAATGTAGTTTTAAATGGAATTTTTACAAGATAAGAATGATCATTTACGAAAAAAATAATTTATGATTCTTTTTCATATACCTTTCAAAAAAACCTTTTGTTTGAATCTATTCCAAAAGAGCTTGATAGTTTTCTCACAATTCTCCAATAAAAAATGTTTAGGTATTCTTCTAAAGCATACAAATATCTAATTAACTGAATAATTTATTTTGAAGTTCATTTTTCCATTCATTCCTTGTTGTTTGAAAAATTAATGAAATATAATTTCAATTGTTAACCACTATATATTTCTATTCCAATGTGGTTTTATTGGAGTACTATAACTATGTCATCGTTATTGACTAGAAATGAAATCAAGCTTATGAATGATGGCAATCTAGGCTTGGATCCTCATCTCCAAGTATTAGCTACCTCAAACTTTTTCTGTGGTCCTGAGAGAAACAACCAATATAGAATAGATCTTTCTAATTGAGAGCATAAACAAAGAGCATCATTGCTAAAAAAGTAGAATCACTATATAACTTCTAAGAAAATTCATGAAGGATCTATAAGACAACTAACATAATATAATTCTCCCATCATTTATAGTTAAAGGTCAATATGCATCTTCAACACTATTTATATACCTTATTATTAACTTTCTAACATCTATAATATACTACTAATTATATTTTTACTTATAATTAATAAGTGGATTATTATTTCACAAGTAGAGCTCGCATGTATGGATCATGGCGTCATTGGTGAGCCTATCTTCCTATTTCTAGAACAAGAGGAACATCTACAAAAAGATGCTACACACACATCTAATTCACCTATATCACCCACAACCCCAAATTCTAAAAGAATATTGTTTGGTATAGACCCATCTCAATGTGGGAAGGATGTATCTATTAGCATCACTCCATTAAAATTTTGAACCCATTTCAAACAAGGTGGACTATCAAAGGCCATGTAACTATGAAAAAAGAAATCCACTGGTACACCACACAAAAGGGAAGTGGACAAGTTTTTAGATTTGATATTATACTTGACACTTGAGAATATACAAAACCAAAAGGCACCCAAATATTCTATTAAAATTTGGCTATAGGATCCATACTTTAGAGAAGAACACATATTTATAATATTTCAAAAAAATAGATCTATCCTAGTAATGACTCTTATAATATATCTAACCTTGCAAGATCAAGTCAAACATCTAGGCATTCATTCTCTCATATCTGATTTTTATGTACAAGAAAGTTCACTATCACAATAAATCATGTAGCCATTTAATTCTCTACAACATCACCCATACAACAAGGACTTTATTTTAAATTTTTTTCCACATGCTTTTAAAATGTTCAATTTATCAATTACCACCATAAAAATTATCCAAATAGGAATTACTTGATTAAATTAGACACATGTAAAATATATAATCACTCCAATGGCCATTAGAAACATCTCAAACCCTACAACAACTAGATCATTATAATTTTCATCTACCCATACATATTGGTCTTTGTATATTTCTTGTTCATTGCTAGAGAGAAGGAGAGAGGAAGAGAGATACAACGATATAGTGAGGGAGAGATAAAGAGGATAGAAATAGATTTATAGTGTGGGAGAGAGTGTGAGATAAAGAGAAATAGGTAGAGAAAGGATGGAGATCTAGAGATAAATAGAGAGATGGAGAGATAGAGAGGAAGAGGGAGAGGGATAAAAAGAGATAGAGAGAGAGGGAAAGAAAGAGAGATAGAGTTGGAATAGAGAGATAATGAAGAGAGAGAGATATATAATTATGGAGTTTAAGAGAGGGAGAGAAGGAGAGGGAGAGATAGGGAGTAAGGGAAAGGGAGAGATATAGAAAGGGATATATATAGAGATATAGAGATAAAGAAAAAGAGATAAAGAGAAATAGAGATAGAGAGGGGGAGAGAGAAAGAGGGAAATAGATAGAGGGAGAGATAGAGAAATATAATTAGAGAGGGACATATAGAGAGAGGGGAGGGAGAGATAAAGAGAGGGTGATATAGATATGGAGAGAGAGGGAGAGGGAGAGGGAGAGGGAGAGGGAGAGGGAGAGGGAGAGATAGGGAGAGACAGAGAGGGTGAGAGAAGGAGATAAAGATAGGGAGGAAGAGAGATGGAGAGAGAGGAGGAAGAGATAGAGAGGGAGAGGGGGATATAGAGATAGAGAGATAGAGAGGGAGAGGGATATAGAAATAGAGAGGGAGGGTTAAGGGAAATATAGAGATATGGTGAGAGAGATAGAAAAAGAAAGAGGAAAAGGCTGAGATAAAGAGATAAAGAAAGAGAGGTGGAGGGAGAAAGACATATCTAGAGGTAATAATAGAGATAGAAAGAGATACATGAGAGGTAGATATAGAGAGAGGGAGATAGATAAAGAGAGGGAGATAGAGAGATATAGAGGGATAGAGAGAAATAGAGATGATATAGAGATAGAGTGAGAACATATAGAGAGATATATCAAGAGGGAGAGGGAGAGTGTGAGATAAAAATAGATAGAAACAAGGATAGAGATGGAGGGTGGAGGGAGGGGGAGGGAAGGAGAGAGGGGGAGATAAGAGGGAGATAGAGGGGGGGAGATAACGAGAGATGGGGGAAACAGATCTATAAAGATAGAGAGGGAGAGTAAGAGAGAGGAGAAAGTGTGAGAGAGAGAGGGAGAGAGAGAGAGAAACATAAAGAAAGGGTGAGATAGATAGAAAGATATAGAGGGAGAGGAAGAGGGGGAGAAATATAAAGAGAGAGAGAGAGGGAGGATATAGAGATAAAGAGAGGGAGAGAATATAAAGATGGAGAGGGAGAGTGAGAGATATTGAGAGGGAGATGGAGAGAGATAGAGAGATAAATAGTGAGCGAGAGAGAAACATAAATAAATGGTGAGAGAGATAGGAAGAGAAAGGAGAGGAAGTGGGAGGGGAGAGAGATAGAGAGATAGAGAAGGATGAAGGGAGAGAGGGGGAGAGATAAAGAGATAGGGAGGATAGAGAAATATAGAGAAATAGAGGGAGAGAGAATAGGAGAGGGTGAGATATAAAGAGATAGTAGGGGAGATATAAAGAGATAGATGGCGAGGGATCTAGAAAAATAAATATGGTGGGAGATATATATAAAGAGATAGAGGGAGAAGGAGAGATATAAATAGAGAGAGGGAGAGGGGTAGATAGAGAGAGGGAGAGATAAAGATATAGAGAGGAGAGAGGGAGAGATAGAGATATAGAGAGGAGAGAGGGAGAGGGGGACATACAGAGAAAAAGAGAGGAGAGAGAGATATGGAGAGGAAGAGTGGGATAGAGATTTATAGAGAGAGAGGGAGAGGGAGAGGGAGAGGAAAGGGAGGGAGAGGGAGGGAGGAGGGAGGGAGAGGGAGGGGAGAGGAGAGAGAGATGGGGAGAATAGAGTGGGATATAGAGAGAGAGAGACAAAGAGAGAGGAAGAGATGAAGAGAGAGAAAAATAAAAGAGATGGAGAGAGGAGAGATAGATAAAGATAGATAGAGGGAGAGATAGAGAAAAATATAGAGAGGGAGAGATAAAGAGAAAGGAAGAGATAGAGATAAAGGAACAATATAAATTTATAGGGGGAGAGAGATAGAGGGAGAGGGGAAATATAGAGATAGAGATAAGAGAGAGATATAATGACAATGATAGAAAGATAGATAGATACTAAATTGAATGAGCCTTTTAAGATTCTATAAAATACACTCATGTTTCATAATATGAGAGTGTTATATAATCTAAGTGCATTATATAATATGCTCGTGGTTTGTAAAAAAAAATCTTGCCAAATTTTCCTTGGAATAGGTTTGGGAAACAATCCTAAAATATTGGACTATTAATTTACCTCCATTTCATATTTTTGACCTTCAATAGAGTTTTTCAACTTGCAAATCATCAGTTACACATTGTGTAACAATATTTAGTAAAATTGCTACCAAAACATCACATATCTTCTTAGATTTTTAACCATATAATTTTTTTATTTGAAATAAATTAACATGTTTATTTTTATTTATTTTTACTAATGTTTCTATATTCATCATATAGACAGGTATTGATTTGTCCTTATAAATTTTGATCCACTTATCGAAATTTTAAAAAAATATACGATTTTTCTACACTTCACTCTTTAAAAATTATTATTTTAATATAATTTTTATTATTTTGTGCAAGTTATGTGACATGCATGATCAATTATGTAGTTTTTAGGATGCATCCCCCTTTGAAAATCACAAAAAAAAACAAAAAAACACACAACTTCACTCTTATTATATTTTTGCCAACCGATTTTTAAAACTACTAAATAAAAAAACAAGAGATAAGGGTGTGCACACTAGAATTTATATGTTACATTTTAGTGAGAAAATAGGTTCACTTTTGTGTGCACACAACATTTCACTCTCTTACTATTAACTATTAAAAAAAATTGAGTTTAGAAACTAGATTCAGAGTACTGCAATTCTTGTTTTTGTCATATTTTTAAATTTTGAGTGCATGCATCTCAAATTACTCATTCAAGTTTAGGTTTAGCTTATTTCAAGAAAAAAGTGGCCACTTTTAACCCTCTTTTTATATAGACAATTTCCATGCACTTACCTTAAGGCCAAACATTACCACCAAGTATAGGTATTATCCTCACATGATGTACCCCTAAAAAATTACCAATAATCTCCATGGATTTGGTGGTGGGTACACCTAAAACCTACCTTAATCATGATAACATCCTAGTGATAGCAGATCCATTAATTAAACTAACACTTTATACCTATCAATAATAAGGATTATGGTCAAGCTATAGCAATAAAATTCCTTAAGGAGATAATTATATTATATAGGGTGCTAAAGGTAATCATCTCTAATAGGGACAAGATATTCACCTCCTAATTTTGGAACACTCTAATGATAGCTCTAAGTACTAAACTTAGTTTCAACATGACCTATCATCCACAAATTGATTACCAAATTGAGAGTTAACTAGATTATGAGGGATGTGTTTTGAATGTACGTAATGGACCAGCCTATTAAGTGGGAAGAATTTGTGTCATTGGTGAATTTTCCTTACAACAATGCCTACCAAACATCCATTCAAATCATGCCCTTTGAATCTCTCTATGGCATAAAGTCCGCTTGGCATTAATCAAATGGGATGGATTAGAGAATTGAGTCAACATAGTTCTTGAGATGCTTCATGAGTATGACTAATAGGTCTATTATGAAAGAAAGACTACAAGATTCCTCAAACACCAAAAGAGTTATGCAAATACAAGGACAACACAAAGAGAATTTGAAGTAGGAAGCAAGGTATTTCTTCATATAAACAAATAGAAGAGTAAAACAAAATTTGATAAGGCTACCAAATTATCCCCCCTAATTTATTAAACCATTTGCTATTATAGAGAATATTAGCCATATGGCTTATCAACTCACTCTCCTCCCATCTCTCATGCATACATAATATATTACATGCGTCCTTTCTCTAGAAATGTGTACCTGACCCCACACATGTGATTGATTGATAGGCACTGTAAGTAGAAGAGGCCAAGGAAATATTCCTATGTCTACTCACAATCATGGAAGACATAATATTCTACTACACAAATGAACTATACAATAGGAAAAAAGACATATGGTACCAATATCAAGAGCATGGAGCCACCTAGGAAGATGATGAAGAAATTAAAGAAGAATACACCCACTTATTTAACTAAGTTGGATTGGCTTATCTCCAAGGGGGGAGGATGTCACATCCCCACAAACTTTATATTTTATTTTGTGCTAAACACCTTATGTACCAATGTAACTTGGAGTAAGGTAGGAACCCTAGTATTTGAACTATATAAACATACTTGGTATTTTTGGATGTATATGGATTCAATGATCAATGTTAAAGAATTAATACTTTTAATTATTAATTATCACAATTGATGACTACCTAAAAGGTTATGAACTATTGTTATTTTCATTTTGGTTTATGATATGATTGTATTCACACATTTATTTTATCTTTTTGGACTAACTAGATAATAATGCTCTTGTGGTGACATGTGTATAATAACTTTATCCTGAGAATGATCTTGAAATACCATGAAACCTCACTGCTACATCCTTGAGGTAAAATTCCAACTAGATAGCTCATCCAATTTGAATTCCCTACTAGATGCAAGTTGTGACCTTGACCATTAGTTAGTCACTATAGTTAAGAATTATTATTTAATGTACCTTTTACCTTCTGCTAGAATTCTTGTTATAATTATTTGTAGCAAGCCAATTGATTAATCGATTTCATTGACCAAGAGTTGATAACTATACTTCATGGATCAATGTGTTTGTCTCAATTATTTTCTAAGGGGTAAAGAAATACATACATACATACATTATGTATGTATATATTGACAAAGATGAATACCTATGTGTACAAATTTTGATAATTAATATGACCTTAGAAACAAAATAGAAATAAGAAAGAGAGGAAGGTGTAAAAGAGAAATTGGGAAAAGAAAATATCAAAGTAAAATAACAAAGGTTGCGGAACTTTCACTAAAGACCAAGTAGAGAAGAATGTAGGACATTAACTAAGGAATGATCCTCCTTGATATGCTTGGGATAAAACCTTAAACATAGAGGAAGAAATCTCACAACTTCACTTTTCTTGGGAAAAATCTTTATTAATGTTATAAAAAGGTAAAAAATCACGTGTGGATGTCAACCCAAGTTGGGAGGTAATTAGCAAGTGCATATAGGAGCTAAGCAAGTGCATATAGGAGCTAGGCATGGCCATTTGGGCTCATTTTTACAAGATTCCAACCTAAATGAATAGGAATTGAACATAGGTATTGGATAAGTTATCAACTATTAAAATACATTCATTGTAACTCAATTCCATGGTTAGATACCTTTTCTACCATTAGCCCCTCCGCAAATTTAAGATATTTTTATATTCTTTTGTGGTTGAAGTTTTTTCATTTTTTACATTATTGCACAATCATGAAAGAACACAAAAATAAATTGTACCAACACTTATTCTTTGTATCAAAGTTATACAATGTTCATTTCTAGTTATGCCTTTGGTTGGGGCAAGGATTTAATCACATGTGAGCACTAGCGCTAGAATAGATATAATAATAAAAAATGACATGGTTGTATTTAATTGAAGTTTCTAATTAGTGTTTTATCTATAATGCTACCCTATTTTGTAAGAATGTTGAATAATTTAATAAACAAGACCATTTTAATCAAATAAGTTACCCAAATGAGTAGCAAACATAGAACAAGTTTTATGAAATTTCAATACCATCAAACTAGTTTCCTAAACTAGTGAATATGAAACCCCTAGTAACAATTGTATCTCCCGATTAGTAAGTTTTTATAATATTATTCTTTGCATGTTATTGTCATTTCACATTATAATACATTATTACTATGTACAACTAGTTGAACAATGATATGACAATGATAACTACAATTGACCTTATGTTTAGTGTATGTTTCTCTTACACCATATCCCCATTTTTCTCCTTGGACTTATCTCACCTAATTGCATACCTTTCCTAAATAATTAAGTGCAAAGAATCTAGCAAGGAAAATAATATGAAGGCATAAATTTAGTTTTGTTATAGTTTATCACTAATTGTTATGTATAGTACAACACCAATCAATCCCAAATCTTAAACATACTTGTAGTTATCAAAGTAGTTAAAATTTTGGAAAAATACTATAACCTAAATGAATAAACCAACCTCTATCTGAATAAATCCTATTTCAAATAATGAAACATTTTTTAAGAATTAAAGCTCCAAGGATTCACTTAAGATTTCAAGGAGTCTACAAAAGTGAATGGGTCTACTATTCACATTAAGCTAAATGACATAGTTAATAAAAGACTTGAGTGACTAACATAATATGAAATATACATGTTACATTGAGAAAAATACTTTGGTAAGGGTTATAGTCCCTTTTTAATCATGCCTGCTTATAGTCTTCAGCATAGGGGGAGGGTATCCCAACCCCACTCTTTGTTAGTATGTCTCTACTACCACCCTTACAAACTATATATAGAATGAATATATAATAGTGGACCTCAAGGTTAACCTTAAATCTAAAACAATGGTTTATTTCATAATCCTTTATGGATGAGTGTAATACTTTCTAACCTTCTATCTCTAGCTATCATAAATAAGCTTATATTTCACCTTGGAATACACTCAATCATAAGAATATTGTGGCTAGAATTAGATAATAAAATTGTTGGCTAGGAGATGACCACAAACCTAAATCTACATGATACATGATTGATTAGCTAATTGTTACTAGTACCATGTAGGTGATGAATTCTAGAAGATAACTTCTATATCTCCAAGATTAGTTAGCCTCCACCAGTAGATTCAAAGTGAAAAGTGCTAGCAACTATCCTTGTTGTGATACAAAATTGGTTTAGACAATTTTTGCCAATATCATTCAAGTTACTAATACTAGGAATTAACTATTGTATGAAGGGTTAACTAATTTTCACCAATAATGTAGAGGTTATAGATGTCAAGTGCTACATGTTGGTGATCTGAGTTGTAGATCCCAAATTCCTAAGGTCTAAGAATCTCCCAAATGTTAGGGGTGTCAAACCTGTGAAGATTACTACAATCCTATATTCAAGTTGGGAAATTTAGGACCCAACTTTGAGGTGGGTAAGACCTCCTTTGCTTTTGGATTTGCAAGACCAAGGGTTTTCCTTGAGGTGTTGAATTAGATATTGAAACTATGATTGAATGCTTCCTTACAACCAACTATACCCATTGCATAATGTAGATCGCAATATATACCTATGTGCTAGTTGGACATGCAAGTCTTAACACCTTATTAAACAGATGATCTACCACATAAACATTTGAGAATGTATTTTATGATAACCCCTTGTGTTGTTGTATACATTCAAACATGGTTAGGACACATAAACTTGTAAAACTGATAAATATGTTTAAGTTGTTGTATTTTGAATGAGGATGGTGGGAGACAAAGATAGTCACAAAATGACTCCTTTATCCATTGGGAAATAGAGTCTCTAGATTTAATCAAACATGTAACAATTAAAAACAAGGTAATGTCTTAATCAAATCACCACAAAAGATTATACCTTTCAAACTACATAAGCAACCTGGGCTTTACATATATACATTCATAAAAATAATAAATGGTTGCAAAATATTGAATGATTCTACTTAGTAATCTATGAATATGCCCATACACTTCCTTTATTATTATCTTGAAAAGATATATTACAAAGGTTTTACAAGGATTTTACATACTTTTGGTTGAAAAACTAAACAACATATATCTAGAAATGCATACCATACATAAGGAGACACTCAACTAAGGTTGATTCTTCCTTTAATCATTCGATCTTCAATGTTTACAAGATTTTTTTACAAGTTTGGGATAAAATCAAATCATTACAATACAAAAGTAGCTACACCCATAATTGGAAATTGAAACCCTAGGGGTTCCTTTGAATATCTCGCTTTGGCAGGTTGTTATTGCTCCTCTCTTGTCTCTAAATGTTATCCTCTGATCTCCTCCTCCTTTCTTCTTTGTCCGATCTCAAAAATATATCTTGCAACACCATCTAAAGACCTTGGGTAAATAACCATGGTCATTTAAAATTGTATAGGCTTCCCATGTCTGCATGCATCACCTTCACATGGCTATACACTTGAAGCCATACACCTTGCATCATCAACCATATGCTTTTGTACATGTTATCCATGTCTTAAAGGGGCCCAAATGTACCAAGAGGCCTTTGAGAATCCTCACTTTTTGAAACATATTCATTTTGAGACCATTAATGGCATCCTAGGTTGTGCAAGAAGGTAGGTAGGGCTTTTCATTTGAACAACAGGGTTTCAAGAGTTTGCATGCCAAAGGGGGAGGAAGGAAAAAATGCTCTAAAAGTGTGATAGGCATGAGGGTATGAGAAACCCTTGAAAACTTAAAATTGGACTTGTTGAGGATGGCATGACAAGGGTGATAGGTCAAACCAACATGACGGTATGAGAAACTCTAAAATCCCAACAGTTTACAAAGTGAAATTTTTAGAAGGAAAGTTGGCAGTTGAGAAAAGGATGCACGAATGACCAAACCTAGAATCCTAAATTTCAAGGAAAATAGACTTAGAGGGGAAAATTGAACTTATTGGAGATAACAGGTTAGACTGACATGACGTTATAAGAAATTCTGAAATCTTAAAATTTTGCAAAGTGGCCCAAAGAAAAGAAAAATTACAAGGCATTTACCACAAAAGCATCCTACACCAAAGAAAAAATCAATCACATAAAAGTGGGTGCCAACACTACCCATGTTGTGATGGGGTTAATAAATATTTCAGTAAGGCCATGTGGTGATATTTGTCAAGAAATACCCAATCATAGATTAACAAACTTATTGACAATGGTGTAGGAATGATAGCATCAAAATCCACCAATTTGAAAAGGTTCGTCACTTTGTGCAAATCTCACTTTCAACCTACATGATCATTTTGGAATTGAAGTTAGTTGTCATGACTTGCTACTAGCTACTTCAATTTATGTTCAAATGGATTGTCTATTTCTTTATCAAATATTTATAATTTTTTTCAAAATAGATATTTATATTATATGCATAAAGTTTCAAAAATTGTTCCTTTACATTATCTTCATTTTTTTAACAATTTCTTTGCTATTAATGATAATAAATGAATTTTTTTATTAAACATGTTGATTTGAGTGTCTCAAACTAAAAGTTAACACATTTATATGCTTCCACCCTTTTTCAAAAAAATTAACACAAAATTGCAATGATAACTTTCAAGTTGGAATAATGTACATAAACTCTAAATTCTTTCTTAATTAAAAGATTTTCAATTACTAGAATAAAAATCTAATTTCAAGTTGCAATTATCTATTGGATTTTTTTTTGCTATTATTCCCAAAAATTTAGTCTGTACAAAATTGCTTGCTATCTTGCAATGTGCGTACCCAAGTTATAAAAGACTGCTTTGTGCTCGACTAAGCACCCTGAAGGCAATTTTATTTTGTAGAAGCCTCAAAGGCTTGATTTGATTTCTCCATTTACAAGAGACAATTGGGATAATGGGACGAGATCTTCCAGGTGTTATAAATGAATTTTATAAAAATGAGGATTGGTTGTCTTATATTCTCATGAAGAATAATCCTGGGGTCACAGCTGCAACTCTGCTTGATCACAATCCTCCTCGTCAAATTACAGGCACGTTCACTGACAATCAATTCTAGATTAAACTTTGCCTTTAAGGAAGCACCCACTTGAAGATGGTTACCATTCGAAAGTGAGCTAAAAAGAGACCAAAAGGATAACCAAGTTAGTTCTCTTTCCAATGGCAAAACATTTCAAAGTTTGAAGGATGGACGCCGTGTAAGGCACCTAGAAGTATGCCAGGATGCAGAGGATCATTATCTCTATTGACTGACCTTGGACCTCATAAGAAGTAGGCCTACATGTGGAGAGAGTTGCGGATATGAATAGAGGCATACAAGGAACAATCTAGAATTGCTTTCCCTTCTCATTCCATTCTTTCATTTCTCACCCATTCTTCCATTGTGACAATTTGTGTCTGTTTCTCACTTTCTTTTGACACGGCCTTTCATGGCTTCTGCATCGTGTGAAAAAGGTAAACAAACAGGTTTGTTTTCACTTGGAGCAGTCTATGAAATGACAGACTAAGATAAGTTAATGTACTTCGAGTTGATTTTGATTTTAGGGAAAGATATGCTGAAAGAAATTCCAGGGTTTGAGCTTCTCTGACAAAAACCTTTTGAAAGCAACTTTCACAAAATCATGACCCTCTGTTTTAGCCATCATGTGACAGATTTTGTACTCAGCACATCTTGAAACAAGAGTTCCTAATCTTATAAGAAAAAAACTTAAATCAGAAGAGCCTCCGGAATAACAATTTAATAAAAATTTGAAGCTTCCACCTTAAAAAAATTAGTATATTATAAGAGCAGCAAGCCAAGAATGAGTCTCAAAAACTCAAAAACAACATAAAATCAGTTACAGAAACTCAGACAGCCAGGTCATTATGTATGTCATTTGAAAAGAGTCATTGCTTTGTTGACGGTAAAGTTTCCTTCTTCAGAGCAACACAACTACAAAACCCTTTCAGGCTTATCTTAAGTAGAAGCACATAAGCAAATGGCAAACTAATGTAAGAGAGATTTATTTATTAGATGAAAAAGCTCGCATACATATAGCAGGGGTACGAATAAAACAGAAATAAAAGATTAAAACCCTCCGCGCAGGCGCAGGACGAGGTGAAGTGTGGACTCCTTCTGTATGTTGTAATCAGCCAGAGTTCGGCCCTCCTCGAGCTGTTTCCCAGCGAATATGAGGCGCTGCTGATCGGGAGGAATGCCCTCCTTATCTTGGATCTTCGCCTTCACATTGTCAATTGTGTCGGAGCTCTCCACTTCCAAGGTGATGGTTTTGCCTGTGAGGGTTTTGACAAAGATCTGCATTCCACCACGCAGGCGAAGCACAAGGTGAAGGGTTGACTCCTTCTGGATATTGTAGTCGGCAAGGGTCCTGCCGTCTTCCAGCTGTTTACCGGCAAAGATCAGGCGCTGCTGGTCTGGGGGAATTCCCTCCTTGTCTTGAATTTTGGCCTTGATGTTGTCGATGGTGTCGGAGCTCTCCACCTCCAGAGTGATAGTCTTGCCCGTCAATGTCTTGACAAAGATCTGCATTCCTCCCCTCAGACGGAGAACCAGGTGAAGGGTGGACTCCTTCTGGATGTTGTAATCAGCAAGCGTACGCCCCTCCTCCAGCTGTTTGCCTGCAAAGATGAGGCGCTGCTGATCGGGAGGGATTCCCTCCTTGTCCTGGATCTTCGCCTTCACATTGTCGATCGTATCCGAACTTTCCACCTCCAGAGTGATGGTCTTGCCTGTCAATGTCTTCACAAATATCTGCATGTTGTATTTCTTGATTTTTAATAAAAATCAAAGCCTTTACACAGATGGATTAAGCGAAAAAAGGCTCCTATTTTGAAACCTACTCAAAGTTTTTTATAAAACCCAAATTCAGATGGGTTAAAGGAAGACCCGAGAAGCCTATTTATACTCTTTTCTACAGACGATTCGTTTCCCTTGTAGCACGATACGTGTAAACCACCGCGTAGTTTCTACCAGCGGTGGTGTCGGTTCGAAGAATTGAAGTTTGGAATCTGCGATGGTCAATTTCAGACAACTTTCAAAGGGAGATGTTCAACTACCTATCTTGCGTGTGTTTCGCTTCAACTTCCGGATTCGCCGACATTATTTTCGAAGATTTAAAAGAGAATTATGTCAATAGGTGTTAATCTATTCATGGTTGAGATTAAAAACATTTTATTAAATAAATTTTGATTGTAATTTTTTAATATTATATTATAAATATTTTATTTTATATTTAGTATTATTTTATTTATTTTTGTCTGATTTTTAATTATTAAACAATTTGATATAGGGAAATTCAAATTTATTGTCTTTTTAAGTAAGTGTATATAAATTTAGTGCATTTGAAACTTTTTGAAGTGAATTTTCATCTTGCATATCTGAAAATTTGAACACCTTTAATGAATGACATTTATACTGAGTGTGAACTGACTCAACAAATAGAAGAGGATTTTTTGATTCTACATTTTACTTTACTTACACATACAACATATTAATTTCTTGGAACAATTTATAAGTGATGACCAACATTAAACTATCACTCTCACATCAACGTTGTTTGACAGTATTATTGATATTTATCTCTTTGTTACACACTCTTTCATGTTGTGCCTCTATAATTACTATCTATCCCCTTTTATAGATACTACTTTAGTAGAGCATCTATATACAGTTATACTTAGAATGTTTATTTTCCATAGTCATGGGAAATCTCCATTGCTCTCCCTCCTAACAATGTTCCATCATATCTAGTTTCCTTGCTACCAAGACCTTTAACCATAATTTGCCATGAAAGCCACTAAAAAAGAAGCAAAAGTCCTTTTGTAAAAGTTATCTTGACATCCTTCTTCATTTGCTTCATGGGTTTCTATTGTTTGTTGTTTATTGGCAAGTGGTGGTATTTCGAACATAGAGAAACAAAGCAAGATAATGAACATGAGAAGGGATTAAATCATTCTTCAAAACCATCTCTATGGCATGCACAAGGTGGCATCATTCTTGAAAGTTGCTTGTAGTTTGTCATCTATAATGTTATTATTTCATTCATTTCTTGAATAAAAGCATACTTCAATTTTGGATTGTAATTTAGGGGTAATGTAATGTAATCCTCTAAATTTTGATTTTTTTTTATTAGGATAAATAATTTTAGATGTTCAAAACATTTATGCAAGCCTTTTGAATATACAATTTTTTAAGATCTAAAAACTATATAAATTTTATGTAAAAAATTAAGTTATTTGGAATTCTAGAGGTTCAATCAAAATGATTAAGAGCGGTTTCAAGGGAAAGAATCATATGTGATTTGCAAGATTTTAGATTTAGTTTATTGAGCATTAACATGGTTAAATACCATTTTTTCTTACATGATAGTTGTCATGTAAGTGACTCTTTGGTTTTGGTGAATGCATGCACGAAAAAAAAAAGATTGTTCCCTTGACTTAACAAACGAAGAAGACCATACTAGTGATTACACATAGCCTATTTAGAGTTCATGAGCAATGCTAAACTACAGTTATTTTTTATTTTTAATTTATTTTGTTCTTAAGGTAGTGTTTAAGACATTGAATGGATATAATAGTGTTTATAAGATTAACATAGTTATTTTTTTATAGTAGGAGAATTGTATTCTTATAAAATGTGAAAATTTTAACTAATATCACATTATAATAAAAAAAATCTTAGGAAAGAAATAATTAACCAAAAATTTCATCATTTTTTGTATAGGCATGCAAGAGCACTTTGTATGACCTTTCTATGGCTAATAATTATTTTTATGTTCAAATGGGACTTCTATTTTTGTTGAGTGTATTTATGTCAAGAATAGCATAGGCATGCAAGAGCACTTTGTCTAACCTTTTTGTAATTCTTTTTGGGAAGCTAAAAATTAAGGTTGATTGATAATATATGGTAAAACAATACATGTTATATGATGTAAAGGAGGTTACAAGTTCTTACAAATATATTTTGAGGAGCTTACAAGTTAGTGATGAGGAACTTTCAAGTTTTAGGTGGAGAATTTGCAATACAATACATGTTATTTGATGCAAAAGAGCTTCCAAGTTTTTACAAATATATTTTGAGGATCTTACAAGTTGTTGATGAGGAACTTGCATGTTTTAGATGGAGTTTGCAAGCTATAATGTCAAAAATTAGGATTTTATTAAATTGTGAATCATCCTAGGTTGATATTGACACATTTTGTAGTTTCTTCTATGGGTAAGTGCAAAAAGATGGGGGGGAAAAAAGGGGTCTTAAGTGGCCACTCTTTTTTTGAAATCAGGAAATATTGACCTTGGACATGAAATTGAGGATAGTTACACTCAAAATCTTGAGATGCAATAAAAACAAGGATTGTAGTCCTTCGAGTCTACTTTCTAAACTACTTTTTTTTATAAAAAAATGGTAGAGATTAAGGGGTTCAAAAGAGGGGGCCACATCAATTGGTGTTGTTTTTGTCAGAAAAACATAACATAGCAACTTTTGTGGCTCACTCATAAGGTTAACCTTTTTCTAGTATTTTTAAAATCGCTTCAGTAAGAAATTAGCTAACAATATGTCGATTATGCCTAATTTTTCTAATAATTTTTTAATGAATATTTATTTTCTTACTAATTTTCAAAGTGGACACTTCTTGAAAAATAAAATTTTGGTCGTGCTACCCCTATAAATTTTGAAAACAAATTGAAAATCATTTTTTTATTTTTTAATACATGTGTAGAGTGGAGTCTAGTTTCTAAAAATGTAATTTATTTAAAATTTCAATGAACGGTTAATTTATAACGAAAACACACCAAACATTGGTTTTTCCAAAAAACAGACACAAACAAAAGAAATTAAAAATCAAAGGCTTAAAATTTTCAAAATGTAAAAAAAATACATTGTTAGATAGCTAAGAAAGAGTAACATTACCCAGGTGTTCTATTTACTCAACCTTGAAACATGTGCAAACTTGATGGTTAGCACGAACGAGATTATGTGAAATTTTGTAGAATATGCAAAAACATGTCTTTGGATGTTGGGAAGGAACAAGTTATAGCACGCTCATGTTTTGTGAATGCATTGACAAAACGTGAGCGCGTTATAACGCGCTCATGTTTTGGTCTGCATTGAATTTATTTTACTTCTATTTTTTCCTTTTTCTTCTTGTTATCCTTGAGGGAAAGTATAAGTTGACATTTACATATGGACATTTACTTTCTTATACTTTAAGTTATATTTCATGTATATAGTTTCAGAATGTTTGAGAGTGGTTTCAGATCTCTAGGAGTTATAATGCAAATTCTAGTTTTTGGAAGATCTTACAAATTTTTCAGACAATCAAATTTTAGTAATCAACATGTCAAATTTCAGTAATCAGGAGGTCAAATTTTAGTAATCAACAAGTTGTATTATTTCTCTTTAGATATATCACTCATTTTTAATCCCTTACACTCTAGACCTCTCTCTCACTATCTCCATCCCTTTATCTGACTCTCTCTCCCTTGAGCTCAAGAACTACCTCTCTCTCTCTCTACTTCTCTATATCTCCCCTTTCCCTCTCCCTACCTACCTATCCCTCCATCACTCCCTGCCACTCTCTATTTCTCTCTATCTCACCTCTCTCTCACCTCCCTCTCTCCCTCCACACTTCTCTTTCCCTCTCTTCTTCCCTATCTACTCTCTATCTCCCAATCCCTCTCTCTACCTACCTTTGCATCCATGACACCCTACCACTCTCTCTCTACACCTCTCTATCTCACTTTTCTCTCCCTCCCTACCTCTCCCTCCCTCCCTCATTCCCTCTCTACTTCTCTCTATCTCTCCTCTCTCTACATCTCCTTCCCTCTCTACTTATCTTTATCTCCTCTCTCCCTCTCTCTACCTACCTCTCCCTCCATCACTCTCGTTGTTTCTCTCTATCTCACCTCTCTCTCCCTCACTACCTCTCCCTCCCTCTCTACTTATCTATATCTCCCTTCTCCCTCTCTACCTATCTCTCCATCAATCACTACCTACCACTCTCTCTATTTCTCTTTGTCTCACCTCTCTCTCACCTCCCACTCTCTCCATCCATACATCTCCCTCTCCTTCCCTCTCTACTCTCTATCTCCCTAATCCCTCTCTACCTACCACTCCATCTATCACTCCCTACCACTCTCTCTACACCTCTCTAACCCACTTCTCTCCCTCCCTCCGTCATTCCCTTTCTACTTATCTCTATCTTTCTATCTCTGCTTCCCTCTCTAATGATTTGTATCTCCCCTCTCCCTCTCTCTCTCTCTCCATACCTCCCTCCATCATTCTCAATCTAATTCTCTTTATCTCCCATCTCCCTCTCTCTACCTACCTCACCGTCCATCACTCCCACTCTCTATTTCTCTCCATCTCAACTCTCTCTCACCTCCCTCTTTCTCCCTCCATACTTCTCTCCTTCTCTTCTTCCCTATCTACTCTCCATCTCCCAACCTACCTCTCCATCCATCACGCCCTACCACTCTCTCTCTACACATCTCTATCTCACCTTTCTCTCCCTCTATACCTCTCCCTTGCTCCCACCCACCCTCATTCCCTCTCTACTTCTCTTTATCTCTCCTCTCTCTCTCTCTCCACCTCTCCTTCCCTCTACTTATCTTTATCTCCTCTTTCCCTCTCTCTACCTACCTCTCCATATGTCACTCTCTATTTATCTCTATCTCTCCTCTCCCTCCCTCTCTACTTATCTATATTTCCCCTCTCCCTCTCTACCTACCTCCCCATCTATCACTGTCTACCACCCTCTCTCTATTACTCTCTATCTCACCTATTTCTCACCTCCCACTCTCTCCATCCATACCTCTCCCTCTCCTTCCCTCTCTACTCTCTATCTCCCTAATCCTTTTCTACCTACCACTCCATCCATCACTCCCTACCACTCTCTCTACACCTCTCTATCTTACTTCTCTCCCTCCCTCATTCCCTCTCTACCTCTCCTTCCCTCTCTAATTATCTTTATCTCCCCTCACCCTCTCTCTATCTACCTCTCCCTCCATCACTCTCTCTATCTATCTATTTGTATCTCCTTCTATCTCTCTATCTCACCTATGTCTCCCTCCCTACCTTTTCCCCTATCTACTATTTATCTCTCGCTCTCCCTCCCTCCTTCGTCAGCCTCTTTCTCTCTCACTCTCTCTTCTCTATCTCACCATTCTCTCTTTACTTATCTTTATCTCACCTATCCCTCTTTACCTTTCCCTTCCTCCCCTCTCTCTCCAACCTTCCCTCCTTCCCTATATCTCTATCTCTCTCTACTTCTCTCTATCTCACCTATCCCTCTCTACCTACCTCTCCCTCCATCACTCCCTACCACACTCTCACTATTGCTCTCTATCTCACCTCTCTCTCACCTCCCTTTCTCTCCCTCCATATCTCCTTTCTTATCTACTCTTTATATCTCCTCTCTTTCTACCTCTCCTTCCTTCTCTACTTATCTTTATCCCCTCTTTCTCTCCCTCCCTCTCTCTTTCTCTCCCCAATCCCTCCCTGCCCCCTCTTTCTCTCTCCTCCTATGAGGGTTGAGGGTGTAAGGTTTAGTGTTTAAGGTCTAGGGTTGAGGTTATAGGGTTAAGTGTATAGGGTATAGGGATTAGGGTTTAGGATATTAGGTATAAAGTTGATGGCATAGGGTATAGAGATGAGGCATGAGGATTTAGGGTTTAGGGTTTTTAAAGGTACAGGGTTGAGGGTTGAGGGTATAAGGTTAAGTGTATAGGGCATATGGACTAGGGTTTAGGATATTGGCTATAGGGTTGAGGGTATTGGGTTGAGGGTATTATGTTTAGGGTTGAGTGTGGGTTTAGGGTACAAGGTTGAATGTAGGGTTTAGGGTTAAAGTATAAGGTTGAGGGTTGAGGGTTGAGGTATAATGTTCAGGGTTGAGGGTATAAGGTTAAGTGTATAGGGTATAGGGATTAGGGTTTAGGATATTGTGTATAGGGTTTAGGGTATAAGGTATAGGGGTAAGGGTTGAGAGTGTAGGGTTTATTGTTTAAGTATAGGTTTGAGGGATAATGTTAAGGGTTTAGGGTATAAGGTTGAGGGTATACAGTATAGGGATGAGGGTTGAGGGCGTAGGAGTTTAGGGTTTAAGGTATAGGGTTGAGGGTTGAGGGATAGTGTTCAAGGTTGAGGGTATAGGGCTAAGTGTATAGGGTATATGGATTAGGGTTTAGAATATTGGGTATAGGGTTGAGGGTATTGGGTTTAGGATTGAGGATTTAGGGTTTAGGGTTTAGGGTTTAAGTATAGGGTTGAGGGATAATGTTTAGAGTTTAGGTTATAAGGTTCATGGTATAATGTATAGGGATGAGGGTTGAAGGTGTAGGGTTTAGGGTTTAAGGTATAGGGTTGAGGTTTGAGGGATAGTGCTCAGGGTTGAGGGTTAGGGTTAAGTGTCTAGGGTATAGGGATTAGGGTTTAGGATATTAGATATAGGGTTGAGGGTATTAGGTTTAGGGTTGAGAGTTTAGGGTTTAGGGTTCAAGGTTTAGGGTACAAGACTTAATGTAGGGTTTAAGGTTGAGGGTTGAGGGTTGAGGGATAATGTTTAGGGTTTATGGTATAAGCTTGAGGTATAGGGTATAGGGATGAGGGTTGAGGTTGTAGGGTTTATGGTTTATGGTATAGGGTTGGGGGTTGAGGGATAGTGTTTAGGGTTTCAAGGGTATAAGGTTAAATGCATAAGGTATAGGGATTAGGGTTTAGGATATTAGTTATAGGGTTGAGGGTATTAGGTTTAGGGATTGGTCTTGATAGAGAGTAGAGAGGGAAGGAGGGTGAGAGAGAAAGATGGGAGATAGAGAGGAGGAAGGCAGGGAGATTTAGAGAGAGAGGGGGAAGGAGGGAGGGAGAGGTAGAGATGGAGAGGGGGATAGAGAGAAGTATCTAGGGAGAGAATGGCGTGATAGAGAATAAAGAGGAATGGGGTTAAGTTTATAGGGTATAAGGATTAGGGTTTAGGATATTAGGTATAGAGTTTAGGGTATATGGTTGAGAGTATAGAGTATAGGGTTAAGGTTTGAGAGTGTAGGGTTTAGGGTTTAAGTATAGGGTTGAGGGTATAGAGTTGAGAGATAGTGTTTAGGGTTAAGAGTATAAGGTTGAGGGTATAGGGTAAAGGGATGAAGGTTGAGGGTACAAGATTTAGGGTTTAAGGTATAGGGTTGAGGGATAGTGTTCAAGGTTGAAGGTATAGGGTTAAATGTATAGGGTATATAGATTAGGGTTTAGAATATTAGGTATATGGTTGAGGATCTATTAGGTTTAGGATTAAGGGTTTAAGGTTTAGGATTTAGGTTATAAGGTTGAGGGTATAGGGATGAGGGTTGAGGGTGTAGAGTTTAGGGTTTCAAGTATAGGGTTGAGGGTGCAGGGTGCAGGGTGCAGGGTTACATGTATAGGGTATAGGTATTAGGGTTTAGGATAATGGGTTTAGGATTGAGGATAGTGGGTTTAGGGTTGAGGGTTAAGGATTGAGGGATAATGTTTAGGGTTTAGGGTATAATCTTGAGGTATAGGGTATAGGGATGAGGTTTGAGGGTTTAGGGTTTAGGATTTAAGGTATAGGGTTTAGGGTTGGGGGATAGTGTTTACGGTTTCAAGGGTATAAGGTTAAGTGCATAAGGTATAGGGATTAGGGTTTAGGATATTAGTTATAGGGTTGAGGGTATTGGATTTAGGGTTTAGGATGTGGGTATGAGGTTGAATGTAGGGTTTAGGGTTTAATTATAGGTTTGAGGGATAATGTTTAAGGTTTAGGGTATAAGTTTGAGGGTACAGGTTATACGGATGAGGGTTTATGGTTTATGGTTTAAGGTATAGGGTTGAGGGTTGAGGGATAGTGTTCAGGGTTGAGGGTATAGGGTTTAGGATATTCAGTATAGAGTTTAGGAGATTGAGATAGAGGGAGAGATAATGGTGAGATAGAGAGTAGAGAAGGAAGTAGAGAGTGAGAGAGAAATATAAAGGGAAGGAGTAAGGTTGGGAGATTGAGAGAGAGGGAGAGAGGAAGAGAGAGGGGGAGGGGAAGAGAGAGGCAGAGGGAGAGGGGAAGAGAGGAAGAGAAATATGGGGGGAGAGAGATAGAAAGACGTATATAGGGAAGGAGAGATAGAGAGGGGGAGGGAGGGAGAAGTAGAGAGAGATGTGCTATATACAAAGAGAGAATGAGGGAGGGAGGGAAGGAGGGAGAGAGAAGTGAGATATAGAGAATGAGAGGGAGAGAGAAAGTGGGGAAGGAAGGTGGATAAATTGAGAGAGAGAGGAGGGAGGGAGAGAGTGAATTAGAGAGGGATATGTTAGATAGAGAGAGGTAGAGAGAGAAGGTGGATGGGAGGAAGGAAGAGATAGTGAGAGCTAGGGAGGGAGAGAGAGAGGGGGAGAGCTAGGGAGGGAGAGAGAGAGAGGTGAGATAGAGAGAGAAAGGTGATATAGAGAGAAGTAGAGAGGGAAGGGGAGAGAGAGAGAGAGAGGAAGGTGTAGAGATTGAGAGATAGGAGGGAGGTAGAGAGAAAGGTAGCTAGGGATAGGTTAGAGAGTAGAGAGGGAAGGTGTGTGGGAGGAAGGAAGAGAGAGAGATAGATAGGGATGAGGGTTGAGGATTGAGGGGTAGTGTTTAGGATTCAAGGTATAGGGTATAGGGTTATGGCTAAGGATATTGGGTATATGGTTGAGGGTATTGGGTTTAGGGTTGAGGGCACAAGGTTCAATGTAGGGTTTAGGGTTGAAGTATAGGGTTAATGCTTGTGGGTTTATAGCTGAGGGATAATGTTCAAGGTTAAGGGTCAAGGTTAAGTGTACAAAGTATACAGATTAGGGTTTATGATATTGGGTATAGGCTATAGGGTAGAGAGTTGAGGGTATAAGGTATAGGGTTAAGGGTTGAGAGTGTAGAGTTTATGGTTTAAGTATAGGGTTGAGGGTATAGAGTTGATGGATTATGTTTAGGGTCTAGGTTAAATAAGGTTGAGGATATAATGTACATCACCGTGAGACCCCATTTCTTTGAGGCATTTTTTCATACAATGTGCACTAAGCTCACTACCTTTTCAATGCCTCAATGCGGTAGCATTGACAAGGAAGTGCTCGTTGTATCAAAAAATGCATCAAAGAAATGGGGTCTCACGGTGATGTACATCACTCTGAGACCCCATTTCTTTGAGGCATGTTTTCATACAACAAGCACTACCTTGTCAATGCGTCAATGCGGTAGTAGTGACAAGGTATTGCTTGTTGTATGAAAAAATGCCTCAAAGAAATGGAGTCTCATGTCACTATGAGACCCCATTTCTTTGAGGCATCTTTTCATACAATGAGCACTACCTTGTCAATGCGTCAATGCACATCACCGTGAAACCCCATTTCTTTGAGGTATTTTTTCATACAAGCAGCACTACCTTTTCAATGCTACCACATTGACACATTGACAAGGTAGTAAGCTTAGTGCTCATTGTATGAAAAATGCCTCAAAGAAATAGGGTCTTACGAGGATGTGCATTGACACATTGACAAGGTAGTGCTCGTTGTATGAAAAAATGCCTCAAAGAAATGGGGTCTCACGATGATGTGCATTGATGCATTGACAAGGTAGTGCTCGTTGCATGAAAAAATGCCTCACGAAAGGCGTGTGATATATAAACTTCATTAAAATCCTGCAACAAAGCAAGGGCGTCCAAAATGAAAGTAGAAGTTGAGAGCCAACTTCACAGACCCCAAAGATCACCTACATGCAAATAACCTGTCACAGAAAGGAAGAGATGGGGACAAAAAAGAAAGGGTGCTCTGCAAGCTTCAAGAGAGATTGCATTGACTTAATTGAAATAATTACAAAGATCAATCCTTAAAAGGAGATCATGCAAAACCTAAAAGTAACCCTAATAGGTAGACATTTAATAATTAATATAATTATTAAATGTCACAATATGCAAACTAAAGTGAAATCTTAAAAGAGGAATAAAAAGGTAGCAATTAACATAATTAAGTTAAAACCTTCTCTAACACCCCTCAGATGACCGAGGTGCAACCTGAGCAAGGGCACAATGAATGAAGCAAAGGTCCGGAGCAACTGGGCCAAATGAATTTTTGAGATACAGCAAATCTCGTAAGGGAGAAGCCAAGAAAACCTCATGGGAAAAACTCTACTCCAAAAAGAGATGAAAGACATGAAGAACATCGCTGAAGCAGGAAGAAGTTGTAAACAACTGTCAAAAGATGACTGCTATGGTGTCAAAGAACCTCCTCTGAAGATAGGATGATCAAGATCAAGAAGACAACAATCTGCATCTGTGCCCCCAATGACACTACTCGAATCAGATGGCAAACAAAGGCAAACACCTGGAACGAAGATACAGATGGCACAAGTACCAATAGTCTGAAGAACACCGATCAACTAAGAATGGAAGATTCCTTCCAAGGGGAAACCAAGGAAGCATTAACACAAATAGTATAATACCCCCCCATAATGCTGACTGGGAGAGCCTGATAGATCCATTGAAATGTTGTGTAGCACCCTGTAGTGCATGAAGGAGAAGAAACATCTGAAAGTGCACAAGAAAGCACCTACAACTAAAAAAGTGGTGTGCAAAACAAAACACACATGCATGAGGTTGGAATCATATCGATCCATTGTTGTCGTGGAGGCACACTCACTGGACAAAGGTGTGATGGAAAAAACAAAGGCACTGCACAACCCCCCCCATGACACTTTATAATACAGTGCGAGTACAAAATATAGCACAACCTTATGTGCAAAATCCCCAAAATACATGTACAATAGTGTGGCACTTTATCTTAGTGCGTTTACATAGAAAAGGTTGCTTACAAATGATGCTCAAAATTTCATAAAAAGACACAAGACTGGAAATACATGAAGAACAGCCAAAAACGAAGCAGCCCATGCAAACAAGAAGTTCCCAGGAGCAAATATGTCCAGGTAATTCACCAGAGTGTGAAAACACAGAAAACTGAATAAAATATACCTGGAGTGAAATCTGGAAAAATTGCATGGATGAAATTGAAGAGCTTTGAAAGACAGTTCCAACGTCGCTGAGATCGCGAAAAACGGAGAAACAAGTCAAAAGTTACGAACTTGGGACTAAAAACAACTCCTCTAACTTCAACTGGTTGTAGAATGCACCAACAAAAAAATGAAGTGATGAGACCCACACCACTGGAAATTTGACGGAATAAGCTTTTCGACAATATCTCGTTTGCCAAAAAACGATATTGTATGCCCATGTTACGACCTTTGGAAGAAAACAACTCCAAAGGGGGAAAAATACAGTACTGGATTAAATTTGACGGTCGTATGGACGTCACAGCAAAAATCCTGCCCTAAATTTGAGGGCCAAACAGCCGTCACCACACTTGCATAATTGGGCTTATTTTACAAAATATTTTTTTTTATAAAAAAAACAATTAAAAAAATTACATATATATTTTTTGACGTCACAGCAAAAATCCTGCCCTAAATTTGAGGGCCAAACAGCCGTCACCACACTTGCATAATTGGGCTTATTTTACAAAATATTTTTTTTTATAAAAAAAACAATTAAAAAAATTACATATATATTTTTTGAAAAAATATATAAAAAACTTTGTTAAAAACATTTTTAAAAGTGGAAATATGATTTTGGGGTATTGCAAGGGACAGCCCCATGTAGTGGTAGAGGCCGATTACCTGTGATTACCACCGCCTCGGGGAAAGAGGGCTTTACCACGTATGGAGTGGCGGTACCCTCTTGAAACACCTCTTTAAATGTTTTTAAAATAAAGCTTTTATAAGAAAAAAACTGCATTTTTTTTTTAAAAGTTTTTTCTAAAAACTTTTTGAATGATTTTTTTTTAAAAATTTGCAGAAAAAAATCAAATGATTTTTTTTATAAAATCACCTCGAACTGCGTGTAGACGACGAACAGGGCGTACGGATAATTTTTTTTTGCCTCACGAACAGATGACGCCGAATATAGGCGAGTTTACAGTCGATCTTTAGGCTTTTGGCCGCTTTGGATGCAACTGTGAGGTTTGTTTGGGCTCAAAATGCTCTGAAAAATTGAGCACCCCTGGATCTAGCAAGAAAACTCTTTCTTCAAACCCTCACAAATCTGACAAACGGAAGCCAAATTTGATGAAACAAAGGTTGATCCTGACTATTCCGGCAGCTCTGAATTCAATGGAGAGATCTGATTTGACCCTGGATGCACTGAAAATGCCCACCTCCTGGATCAAAAAAGACAAACCCCAAACCCTTGAAACTCCAAAAAATCTTTCAAAACATGAACATGAAGCAGCAGGTCTAGAGCTCTAATGCCATGTAGAAGTTGAGAAAGCCAACTTCATAGACCCCGAAGATTACCTGCATGCAAATAACCTATCACAGAAAGGAAGAGATGGGGACAAAAAAGCAAAGGTGCTCTGCAAGCTTCAAGAGAGATTGCATTGATTTAATTGAAATAATTACAAAGATCAATCCTTAAAATGAGATCATACAAAACCTAATAGTAACCCTAATAGGTAGATATTTAATAATTAATATAATTATTAAATGTCACAATATGCAAACTAAAGTGAAATCTTAAGAGAGTAATAAAGGTAACTTAATTAACATAATTAAGTTAAAACCTTTACTCTAACACCCCCCCTTAAGATGAGGTAAAATAACCCTTCAAAACATGAACAAGAAGCAACAGGTCTGGAGCTCTGATACCATGTAGAAGTTGAGAAAGCCAACTTCACAGACCCTGAAGATCACCTGCATGCAAATAACCTGTCACAGAAAGGAAGAGATGGGGACAAAAAAGCAAGGGTGCTCTGCAAGCTTCAAGAGAGATTGCATTGACTTAATTGAAATAATTACAAAGATCAATCTTTAAAAGGAGATCATGCAAAACCTAAAAGTAAACCTAATAGCTAGACATTTAATAATTATTAAATGTCACAATATGCAAACTAAAGTGAAATCTTAAGAAAGGAATAAGGGTAACTTAATTAACATAATTAAGTTAAAACCTTTACTCTAACAAGAGTGTCCAAAATAAAACT